>DWGR01000211.1:0-27968 GCA_018247715.1 Heliconius burneyi
CCAAAAAAAAAAAAAAAAAAAAACAATGTCACGTAAGGAAAGCTGCCGTAATTACCGAACACGTGCTCGTGTTACCCACGCACTCCGTAAACACTGTGTTATTTACACTACGCGACGCCTCTACCACGCGTATTTACGAGTAGGTATACTATAGCGGTTAACGCCGCGAGGCATTCGATATCGAGCGCGCTTTGTTTGTTGTGGAACTAGTTTGTGATATATCGTTATTTTACTTTATGTTGTAACAAAGATAAAGTGGAAGTGGAAGTGGATAATATGGAAATGGGAGTATATTACTACCTGCGATGATCGTGGGCGCAAATCATTTTTGTGGATATATGTTCATTTATAATATAGATTTTTAAGCTTCACGCTGTATCACGCACATAGCAGGGTAAGCAAAGGGAACCTGGGAAGCTAGCCTTAGGGAGCCTGGGCGTTCAGATACTCGGTTTCAATAAAGACACTTTCATCCCCAATTGTCCGCCGAATTCTGGAGGCATTGCGTGTTGAACGGCGAAACAGAGCGCAGCACTTTACCTCGTTACCAAATCGTGATATAAAAATATTAAATATTTAATTTCCTCAAGTTCGAATCAAACCCATAACATATAGATATAACATACAGTGAATAGATTTTGTACAGTATTTATCATATTTTGTTAATATATAAACATAAGCCACTAAAGAAATTATATGAATAAACTCCATTGGTAAGCGCAGTAACGCACAGTTGGGATCCGTCTTAGTGCGGCCGGCGTTACTCGCAGCTGTACTTAAATAAATATGTTCGCTTACTGAGAACGTGATTACGGTGATGATTATAGTATTTCATAATTGTGCAAACATCAGTTTTTTTACTTTTTTTTCGAAGATGAGGTTAATGTTAGCCCTATTGCCTTTTACAGCGACACCGGTTGGGAAGGGAAGAGGATACTCTGTCCCTGAAGAAATGCAAGCACTAAGTGGCTGCCTGTGAGGAAGTCGACGACTGTAAGGGCGACCCTTACAGTCCCTGCGGGACTCGAACCTCGGCTTGCGGCCGTCGAGCGGAGACTTTGTTTACTTTAATGACAAGATGATACTTAGTTTATAAACCCCTTGCTTATACTGTTTGTTGTAGTAAGCTTCACGCTGCATCCCGCTTAACAACGTAGGCAGGTAGAGCAGATAGGGCTAACTAGTTCATTAAGACGTTTCTATTCTCCACTTTTCGCTGAATTCTGGAGACTTTTCAGATTGGGTGACGCAACTCACCTCCAGACTTTGCTTCGTAACTACAGTGAGGAAATTAAAAAGTTCATTAAATTGACGAAATCCCATCTCTTCTTTTATATCATTTATAAATCTAGTCCAACACTTTGTGAATAAATTTCACAAATAGATGTATTATTATAACACAAATAATCTTCTAAATGCTCTACTATAATCTTACTGATCAAATAAAACACATATTCATCAAAGTGAATGTACAGGCTTTCTAAATTTTCCTCTCCTTTGAAAATCTCTATTTATTTTAATCCAAGATTCATGTTTTTCTATAAAATTTGATTCTATTGTTGTCTGTGAGAAGATTATTATATATTTTAAATAGAAACACCTGAAAGAAGAAAAATGTTATTATGTAGTTTTTGAATTTATTGTATAAACATATGCTCAATAGAAACTAAATAATATTTCATATATAGTTTTTAATTTATTTTTAAGTATCTCTATATCAATATATATATGCAAAAATTAACGAAACATTTTAAGTAAAAATAATAAAAAATATTTAATAAGGACTAAAAATTATATTTGCTAAACTGTGTTTTGGTTTGTGTGTAAAAATGCATAAAATACATTTTTAGTCATAATTTTTAAATACATAGGATAGGTTTATTTAAGTAACACAATGGGAAAATAGCCTCTACTATTAATAATACGATTGAGTAATTTCAGTAAAAGTGATTTAGTAGGGTAGTTGGATATCGAGTGATGTTTGATTACACCATTTGTAAATACGAGAGCAATGAACCTCGATCTACAGATAGAGGAATCAATTATACGTCAGCGACGTTTTGAAGCTTTGAACTTTTATTGTTCTCGATTCTTTTCATGAATATGACACGCATTAAGGAACTTTAACATATGAAAAAATTAAACATTTGAACGGTTCCCAGTGGCGTGGGTTCGAATCTCTCTACGTAAATATAAATAAAATAAATCAGCTTCGCGCTGTATCCCGCACACAGCAGGATAGACAGAGGGAACCTAGTGTTACGACACTCTGTTCACCATTTTCTGCCGAATTCTGGAGGCATTGCGCGTTGAATGGTAGAATTCAACGCCGCGTTTCGCCTCGACACCAGAGCGACATTTAAAAAACATCTTACCATCATATTGTAATAGTCCATTAAATATTCAAAATATCTATATTTTTAACTCTTAACAAAAAATTAAATCTCAAAGGAAATCTCATCGTTAATTACTCTTTCTTTTCAAACAAGTACTTACTTGAGACATAATCTAAGAGTTAAAAATTATATTCTTATTAACTAAATGTACAATTATTATAGTATGCCAACATGCAACGTATTAAAGTAAAATGAGAATAGAAATTCGATTCCATGAATCGGTTATGGATTCAATCCCCATTTGAGGCATGAATTATTTTGGTGTCTTCCAAACTCTGCCAAGATAAAAAACACGGCGTTGAGTTTCGCCACTGATCTTGATATTAGGTAAAGCTCAAGCCTTATGTCAGCTTTTCTGTTAATAGGGCTAATACCGTATAGAATCATCCCAATTTCTATTACAATCTTTTGAAAAAGATATACCTATGACTATTGAGTACATTTGTTTTAGATAAAATACAAATTGATTGCAACTTCTAACATCACCTACAATAAAAACTATATTAATAAAACAGAAACAAATCAGAATATCACTTACACACTGCAAATTTTATTTTGTCTAAGTATATACGAACTCCTGTACTGTAACACTTAACATGAAAAACAAAAAGTGAACATAAATCACTCCGCTCTCAACAATTTATATAGAGTTATGCAGCAAAACAACAAATGCCGCAGCTGACTTACGTACACCTAAAGTCCACAGAATTATTCATTTACAAGCAGCAGCCAAGTTAAATGTTTCTTCTTAAAATACACCGTCGGTACTAACAATTCAAATGCTTGGAAACAAACACAAATAGCCTGTTACATTGTTAATTCGTTCCAGGTGGCTTTAAAAAACGACTAAAAGCGGTGTCCATTCGCGCCTTTAATTTTACGCATTACTTACTATATATAAATAAATATAATATCCGGTTGAGGCCAGTCGTGGCGCAGGGGTACAAGTGTGGACTGTAAATGTATCTAGCTGGTTTTGGGTTCGATCCTCAATTTTCATTTCATATTTTCATTTCTTTGTTCTAGTGTCAGCATTGAGTTCCACCACTCAGCACACAATGCCTGCAAAAATCAGCGGAAATTGGGTACGGGTATTGGTGTACGGGCTACAGAGTAAAACTGATTTACTTATTTTAAATATCCTGTTGGTGCTTTGTTTACAATAGAAATACTATTACCATTGATTTAATATTGCAGTGGTTAGTAAATTACTTAACCGGTTTGTTAATTATATATTACTAATAGATGGTGGCGACACTAATACTCGTGTTAATATTTCCTTTTGTGAATAATTTAGTTCTCGTGTTTAATATTTATGAAACGGGTTATTACATTGTTATTGTCGCATATTCACGATGTTAGGTAAATATGCACTTATAGTATAATTGAGAGTTCACAGTATTTCTTCTAGTGATTATAAGCATGAATTAGGTCAACGTTTCTTCAAGAATGTTCCGTCCCAGTGCTGTAACTGAACACCGCGGCCTTCGACACTCTCGGCGCTAACATTGTAAGGCAGTGCGTACTCGGTGCGCGTACTGTCGGGTACCATTAATTAGCATCCTCATTAATCATATAGCGTAGTAACCAATAAAGTAACTTTTAATTGAAATACTATTTTTATTATCAACTCGCTAATCTACAGATAAATAGTGTAGGGCACGTCCCCTACATTTTGGTCCTTCGAGCCGGATATGAACCAGCGACCTATGGATTTCGAGTTGGATTATTCTCTTATAGAGGGATAATGCGGGGAATAGGGATAAAGTAGAGTTATATTTATACATAGTATAAATAGAAATCTACTTCTTTACTACATTATTTAATATAAGTATTATTTATACTTCAAATACAATCATTTCTTAAACGTGACAGGTTATGGGTACGATTCTAACTCGAGGAAGTTATTATAATACTTTCATGTCTCGCTCTGATAAAGGTTTCAGATTCCCAGATTCTAGGTTCCCGTATTCCCTCTGCTTACCCTTCTGTGTGTGGGATACAGCGTGAAGCTAAAAAGAAAAAAAGCAATCATTTCGTCAATTCTGATTTGCTTTCACTAAAATCCTGTAGCAAATCAAATATAACATAATATGTTCTTGTAACCATCACAATTGCGATACGACGGTGATATTTAACAAACGTCCCGATACACTTCACAGTTTTATTACAAACTAACAAAGCTATTCCTATGGAACAAACGGAAATACATACACGCACGTAATTTAGATCTAAATGTGCACACACTTTGCATGTAATCTTTGCTCTACGATATGGCATAATTATAGATATATAAAACAAAAATATTATAAGAGAATCTTGACCCGTCTGTCGTTCACAGCTAGCGTTTTCAGTATTAACTAGGGGGTTGGGAGATAAAACCTAGTATTAAGACGAACTCTAAAAAATAAAAAAATAATTAAATCTTTTTTCTATCTATCAAAGAAAATAATAATTAGTTGTAATGCCAACACGCCGATAGGTAAACATCATACATATTGTTTTACGTATTTATCAGCTGTTTACACAGCTACGTCTGACTAACATTATGTAAATAGAAATTAAACAGATTTAATATCCGGATTGTAAATTAATAATGTAATGGATATCATTTAAAGTGTATGTTTATCTACACAAGAGCTGTAGAGTCGTGCGCGACGCGACTAGTAGTGGGTTCGATTTCATGTTATCATTTTCTTGCTCTGATGTCCAGGCAAAGCATGGCGGTCAGTTCCGACATTGCGTGATGAGTGGCGGAATTCAATGCCGCCTTTTGTCTTGTAAACAGAGCGGAGAATGAAAAGTGGGTTTGAACCTACAATAATCGCATATCCAGTTGCATGCTTGCCCCAGCGCCACAGCGGCTTCTATAAAAATATATATTAAGCTTATGAGCCGTCGTTCTAGGCAAATAGAATGGCTTTTAACATTACACATTTGTTTAGTTTCAAGTTCCTTCCATGTTAGAGACATTGTGTATAGAATAACGAGTTTGAAATCGAACGATCATTTCATCAAAATAAATATGAAGCAGCATTATACAGTAAATATTTATGTTACGTCATTTTATATGACCTCAATGAAAATGTATAAAATATACTCGTATGCATGTCACTTATCTCATAAAATAACTAAATTGCAAAAATGCTTTTGCATACAAAATGTATTTGGAAGATGTATCTAATGATTTATAAATTACTTACACGTATATTTTATACGAATATAATATTGAAATCGCCAGTAAGACCATTTATGGCACAGGGGCACAAGCGTACAACTGTAAATGCGACATGGTGTGGGTTCGACCACTTGAGAAAATGAAATATTAATTATTTTAATTTTAAGCCGTAATAGCGCACGGAGTGTCTTAACACTAGGTCCCCAAGTTCCCTCTGCCTACTGTGAAGCTTAAAAAACCCAAAAGAAATTGTATTTGAAAGGATTTTGTATATCGAATATTAACAGTAAGAAATTTTATTAAGTTAAGGTTTTCCTTTTAAGGTGCGTATCATAAGAGTAGTTCATTCAGAAATTACAAAAATTTGTATTTACACCAATCTTGTTAGAATTTCTCTATTTATTGTTATTACGTACTAAAATGAAGTGAAAATATAAAATATTTTATTTCCTCGTGAACGGGAATCGAACCCCAAACCTTTCGCGTTTACTGCTGCACGCTTGTGCTCCTGCATCACGACAGCCTCTAATGGCCAGTGGCTGGTCATACAGTTATCCACGCAAAGAAATAAAAATATACAATATTGTTAGAAATCAGAAGTAAAATATATTTAAAAAAAAAACGTTACTAAGGTACAAAGCACCTGTTAACACATCAGGAATGGATGGTAGTTTACGTAATATTATTCACGGTCTATAAATAAGGCGGAGCACGGAGCATTGCCTGGGACATGCCACCACAGATGTTGGCTTAAGGGTACCCCCTTTATAATATGACAACACTCGCCGTCACTGCTCCAGCCCAGTGTGATTATAAATAGGTGTGTTGTCCAAATGATCGAGTCTTCCAACAATATTATAACTACTTCTATACAATAATAGTATAGAAGTAGTGAAATCGAAGAATCGGAATTAAACTTTTTAGTGAAAGGTAGAGAAATTACTTTGAGCGGAACAGTTGGGTTTACGTTCCTTCGAATAATTGAATGTCAAACACAGTAAAGCTCGATTTAAGCTTTATTCAGAATGAGAATCGCTCTTTGAACTCAGGATAATGTAAATGAACATTAAGTACATTTTATAATTAAAATTCAATATTATATTCAAATTCATCACACAAATTAACTCTATACTAAATATAATTTAAAATTATGATCATTCATATTCCTAAAGAAAGAAGAAAAAAGATTGAAATAGAAAGATGCTTAGATATATATAAAAGGACATGTTCTCACTGACTGAGGTACGCCCAGTCCGATCGAAGGCTGTAGGCTGAGGTTCGAGCCCCGCTAGGGGGCGCCCCTATAGCTTTTGATTTTATTTACACAGGCAGCCATCCAGTGCCTGATTATTCCTCAGGGAAAGAGTACCCTCTTCTCTACCCAACCGGTGTCGCTGTAGAAGCCAATAAGGCTAACAGCATTAATGTCAAATTCGAAAAAAAAAAAAAACTGACTGAGGTAAGACGCTGCTGATGGTAGAGATATGTGAAATATGCACAGATATTTATTTTCGTAATCTGGACATCCACTAAGGGATTTTAAAAAATTTTAACCCCAAAGGGATGAAATAAGGGGTTGAAAGTTTGTATACAAAAATCTTTAAATCGCCACCGATTTTTATAAAATTTTAAATTTAGACTCTTAAAAATATTTTATTGAACACGTGTTTCATGATACGTGGTGCAAATAAGAAGGCAAAGCTGCGCGCGTCCGCTAGATTATTATTAATATAGTAGAATACTATGATACATACGTATGTGATAAATATTAAACGAACTCTCCCTATTTCTCGCAAAATCAACAGTTTCAACGTCCTATGCTTTTTAAACTCAAACAAATTAAATAAAATATTTTAAAAGTTATACAAATTAATTAAATATATTTTTTTATAAATATACAATAAAAATAATAGTATAAGCTGAAGTAGCTAAATTTGAGTTTCATAATATATTTCATGATAATATAAAGCGTTATCCACACACTTTGGAATATAAAATATGGGAAATTCTGTTTTAAATCCCGCTTCGCTTAAATTTTATACAAATTAGCTAGCATTTTCAACATTTAGTTATTCGAGTGTTTGCGCAAATTGTGGGAAGATAATATTAAGGACAAAAAAGATTTATTTTATAAATACTTTACGTTTATTTATATATTCTTCTCTTTCACACTTTACCCCGCAGACAGATAGTGTTGGGTCACGTCGTTCTCCACTTCTATTGGAAAACGTGGCGAGTTACAGAACTGTGTCACGAGAGCTTCGTTATAAAAGACATAATATACGATTACCAATTATAACGTGTGCACTGAAATAATAAGAACAAAATTTAAAAAGATGTTCAGTTTTACGCCGTATACCGCAAGTAGGGTAGGCCAAGGTTAGTGTTAAGACATTCCGCACTCAAACCTTACGATAAATTCAGGACGTATTACCTTTTGGGTTGCGGAACTCAATGATGCACTTTGTCTTGCCACCAGAGCGAAGAAATGGAAATTAAATATCAAAATTTAATATTTAATTTCCTCGGCTGAGAATCGAACTTACAACCTGTCGCATTAACAGTTACGCTTGTGCCCCTGCGCCATGACTGACCTCTATTACAATATCATACTTAACCAAACTACAATATAATAAAGGCTTTATGCAACTCCGCTGTATCGACATGCATTGAACAAAGAGACCGCCGTGTGATCACAGCATCATTATATTGTTACCATTATTAAGACTCTACAGCCCGAGGTCATGGATTTTTAAGACATCGAACATAAACCGAATTGCTTAAGTTAGCTGTTACTGATTGATTTTTTTAAAGACTTCTCGTTAGTAATTTATTGTTTTATTCTATAGAAAAGTTATACTGCAAGTATTTTAAGTTGAGGCAATGCGGCAAAAGTGTGACTGTAAACGTAACAGGTTATGGGCTCCATTCCCACTAGAGAAAATAAAATATTTAACTTATTTAACTAGGCAATGCGCGGTGTTGAGTTCCGATAACATGCTATGCCACCAGAATGCAGCGGCAAGTGGGGAACGGGAAGTGTTTTAACGGGAACGGAGTGTCTTAATACTAGTCTCCCAGGTATTTCATATAAATGTCTTCAATTTCAATTCGAACTTTATCATATGGATAATACAGTTGACTGCGAAATATTCTTAGATAGTTATTATAGCAACCAGACATTAATACCTTTAATGAATCTTGTAAAAATATTATAACAATAAAATTATAAAGGGGAACAAAAGGTAGTTGTAAACCTAGCAAAAATGATCTCTTTGTTGTCGGCAATACCCAGGTAAATATAATGAAGCAATTACAGTCGAGATGGTTTGATACAGTTCAACGGTTTCCTAGAAGTCAATAGGGGTTAAAACTTTACTGCTTGTATTATATAGAATATCGTTGAAATTAATCTCACAATTTTAACTACTACTTGCATACATAAGGCCTTCGTGGCACAGGGGCATAAGGGTGTGACTGTAACGCGACGGTTGTGGGTTCGATCACCACTCGTGGAAGTGAAATATTTATTTACGTTTATATTTCCATTTCTTCGCTCTGGTGTTGAAGCAAAATGAGGCGTTGAGTTCTGCCACTCAACATGCAATGCTTCCTGCAGAAAATAGGGAACGGAGTGTCTTAACTCTAGGGAGAGGGATCTGCCTACCCTGCTGTGTGCGGGATACAGCGTGAAACTGTTTTTTTTTATTATGTACTTAGACATTTTTTTTTACAATAAATATTAAGATATCTGGCTGTATAAGTATATGTTTGTAGCTTTATCCTGTATCCCGCACACAGCAGGGTAGGCAGAGGGAACCTAGTATTAAGAAACTACGTTCCACATTTTCTGCCGAATTCTAGAAGCATTGCGTTTTGGGTGGCGGTACTTAATGCTGCGCTTTACCTCGGCACCAAAACGAAGAAATGAAACATTAAATATGTCATTTCCTCAAATGGGAATCGAATTCACAATCTCGATCATCGCAATCTCTTAAATCGCAATTACAGTCACATGCTTTTGCTCCTGCGCTGCGCCCCGACTGGCCAGCTATAATTTTTAATATTCATTTTTTATGATACTGTAAAGTCTTTGCTTGTCCCCTTTTCAAAACAAAATATATATATATCTACGTATCTATGAATTTAAATAAAATATAGATATATATTAAATTGTGGCATTTGCACATATAACATAATTGACAGCTTAAACAGCGCTTTATAATAAAGTCGGCTGGTTGAATTAAAAAGCTTAAATTCACTTCATCAACACGAGATAACGACGAAACGAACACAAAAGACAAATATTACTGTTACATTAATTATCCCAAACGACCAGCGGAACAGCTATTAAAATAACTTTGAACCGTAATCAAATACTTCCCTAATGAGGCAGGACTCTCGATTTTATTAAATATTTTTTTTTCCTATATCTTTGAAACTATTACTGGGATACACCGTGTAGTCTATAGATGTAAATAAGAAAAATGAATAAAATCATCTTCACGCTGTATCCCTTACATAGCAGCGCAGGCAGAGGTGATTTAAACAATCACCACGTTGCCCTCTTTCTGCTAATTTTTTTTATTAAGTGTTCAGTGGCGTAACTCAATTCTGAGTTTGCTTGTGTACTAGAAGCAGAAAATGAAAATTTTAATAAAGTGCGAATCGAACCTACAACCGACGCATTACTCAATTAGATATATAGATGTGTTTATTTTGTATCCTTTCGTGTCTCGTGTCGATAAATTCCTGTATTTCGCGTATTTAATTTATATCCTTCGTTATTTTTGTTTTAAGCTTCTGTTATAGACAGCTGTGAGAAAATTACATTATTTACCTTCTACTAACCAGTGAACCGATCAAATAAGGCGAAGAAATATGGAAAACATAAACACACAAACGTACACATGTTCTTGTTATTATTAAAGTGACAAACTCTTATTTAAAAGATTTATATATATTTGTGTGATGTCACGTAAAGTTAGAAAGTTTCTTTTCTACATAAAGACTGAAACGTTCTAAAAATATAAGATACGCTATTAAATTTACATAATTCCTGAAACGTATGATGGAAGCATAAAATATTTTACAGCGACACAGTCATTACAATAAATGATTTTCAGCATTTTACTCTTTTTTTGTTTTATCATTAAAGCTTGAGGTAGTCGTGGCGCAGCGGCGCGGGTGTGTCTGTAACGCGACGGTTGTGGGGTCGATCACCACTCGAGTAAGTGAAATATTTATTTACGTTTATATTTCCATTTTTTTTTTCTTTTCTCTTATAATATTTTCCTTTCCTCTGTGAGGAAAACCATTTCAATGGAGATTAAGAATCTAAAAATCTTTAAATTACTATAGCATTTATCACTGACATACATACACACCTACATATTACATAGCGTTTTAAGTAAAATCATAGGAATCACTTTACTTTATATTATCTCTGTATAATATTCCTAGACTTTATTATACCTCTTTCATGTATAACCAATAAGCTCGATATAAACTTATCTTATAATAATACAAATATATCTCAGCCTGAATAACCGCCCGGCATTTTGAGGCTCTCGATATAATTTCAATGAATTATCAATCTGCGGAGCTGTTTGGAGACAATAATGAATCCAGTGAATTATTAGGAGCGCTGATATTAACGAGGCCACGCGTGGCGCAGGGGCACACGTGTATGACTGTGAACGCGACTGGTTGTGGGTTCGATTACTCAATCGAGGAAATGAAATATTTATTAAATTTAAATTTTGATTTCTGGTGTATAGGTAAAGCGCGGCGTTGAATCACGCCACTCAACATGCAATGCCTTCAGAATTAGTCCATGACTGTCTTAACACTAGGTTTTCTCTGCCTATCTGGCTCTGTGCGGGATACAGCGTGAAACTGATTTATTTTTATTTGATATAAAAGAAACTTTAAATTATGCATAGTATGCCTTTTAAATGGAAACGAACGGGTTTTCTCTTTTATTATTACGTGTAGGTACGTCACTATATCACTCTACGGCGTAGTCGCGTTACGTTTAATCGATCCAGTTCCGTCGATATGAATTTTCATATATTTGTAATTTATTTTTATATCGCAAGCTAATAGCTTACAATCTTATCTATTATACAAAAAGGTTCTTACGTCAAATCTCGAATGGAACCGACTCTTGTCGATTTTTACGTACTTTACGGCTTAATCAAAAGTAAACTTCGAATTTATTACTCTACTTCAAATTTTACGATTTTAAAATTAGTACATTAAATAACTATTCATGTTTACAGTTAAAAAGTTATAACCGTGCGGCAGTGGCACCAGTGAGTGACTGTAACGTGACGGTTGTAGGTTCAAACCCTACTCGAGGGAATGAATTATTATTTCTTAATATTTTTATTTCTTCGTTCTGGTAGCAAGGCATAAGTACAGTGTTGAGTTGCGCCTCTCAACACGCACGCCTCTCTTGGTTCCCTCTGTCTACCGTGCTATATGCGGGATACAGCGTGAAGCTGATTTAAAAGAAGTATCTTAATATCATCAAATATCTCTATATGTTTACAGTGATTAAGTAATTTAATTTGTTCAACTATAGTAATGACTCTCTGTCCCGTCATAACTTCATGCATATTCATAAGTCGGTGTTCAAATCCGTAGATCGTTGTCACGCTGTTTGGAATATCATAACAACCCGCCTATCATTTAACTTTCTCCATGTAATTCTTTGAAGTGTGCATTAATAAATTACATACAAAACTGGTTTAGCGTGCGACGTCGACATGGATGTCCCTTTATTTTCTTAACTATGTTTCTTTACGTTTGATAAGTTTATCTAAATATAACCTTTTGAACTCATAGACACTAATTTAACTGGTACTGTGAAGAAATTGTAAGAAAAAGGGATTTTTATATTTTATCTTGATTTAGTAGGGATGTATTTAACCTTAACCTATGACAATGTTATGCTGATTGAGAATGTTTCAATTAAATTATAATACGATGGATTATTAATATCAAAAATCAATTAGAAGAATAGGGCATCTTGTGTGTGTGCATAGAGGCTATCATGGCGCAGAGGCACAAGCGTGTGACTGTAACGTGTTCAATTCCCACTCGAGTAAATGAATGTTTTCTTCGCTCAAGAGTGTAGATAAAGAACCGCGTTGACTCAATCAACAAACAATGCCTCCAGAATTGCACGGAGAGGGAGGAACGGAGTGTCTTAACACTAGGAACCCTCTGCCTAACTTGATGTGTGCGGGATACAGCGTAAAACTGATTTTAATCAACTAAATAGAATAATATATATTATGTGTATGTATACCGTGTATTGTGAAAATACGAACAGGTGTATTAATATAAGCTTTAGTTTAGTAGAAAGAGGTAGAAAGAAAATTTAATAAACCAATATACATATTTTATAACCTTACAGTTTTTAATAACGTTCACTTTATATTGAGCGAATGAAGGAGTACAGTTGTGTTTTGTAAATACCTACAGAATTTTTAATTAATGATATACTTGTTAATTAGAACGTTCTGGAAAGTTACATATAACTTTTAATAAAGCACGCTGTATATAAAATGTTTGGATTATATACGGAAAATGAATGTCGGAAGAGTTCTTAAACTTCAGAATGATCTCCCTGATCGCACATTAATCCTCAAAATGCTCAATATCTCTCCCAGCCTCCGCTTAGATGGTTTTTGAAGTTCAGATCCGTAGATAAAGCGGGCTATAATTTATATGGAGCATTGGTTTCAGTTTGACCCTGGACAACCATTCTGTATAAGATAAATGAGTTCTGTGGAGTTCCTTTAAAATAGTGTAATATAACAATGTATTACTAATAATTATATATTCTTGTAGAATACAAGATATTTAGTTATTCATAGTTTAACACTTGTTAGGACCATGTTATATTTATTTTATGGTTTAACTTCTCGTTTAGTAGATCGCATGTTTTTTTTAAGTTATGAAAGTCAAATATAAAAACAAATAAAGGCGCAATCAACAGATTGTATTCATAAATGGGACGAGAGGCCGTCAAAGCGCAGCGGCACAAGGGTGTGACTGCAATGCTACGGTTGTGTGTTTGATCTCCACTCGAGGAAATTAATTCGTGGCGCAAAGTCACATTTTGTGACCTTCCGCCACGATAGGCCTATTACTTTTTTATATTCTACAGCTTTTTTTTAGCTTCACGGTGTATTTCGTACACAGCAGGGTATGCAGAGGGAACCTTGTGTTAAGACACTCCGTTCCCCACGAATTCTGTAGTCATTGCGTGTTGAGTATAAATATAAATTTAAATAAATATTTTATTTCCTCGAGTGGGATCGAACCCACAACCAGTCCCGCTTACAGTCACACTGTATGGCCCTACGCCACGACTTGCCTGTATTATATATTCTCTATACCTTGTTTGTTACGTTTTTCGCATTGCTCTAAATATCTCTATCATCTTGGTATACATCAGAGACTTTTCCTAATGGAATAGCATCAATTTCAGTCGCCTTGATAAGCAAGTGGTGAGACACAAAGTCGTTTGTATGATTTATCATCACCTCGTATTGAAAGCGAACCAATTTATCAATGCATCATTTTTCAAAGTGGGTATTATCAGAGATCAATGATAAATCTCTGTTATGGTTTTTTCTTTGTACTAAGATCTAAAAGGTAATTTTTAACAAATATAAAATAAGATTGTGATATTAAAAAATTCCAGTGACTAGAAACATCAGTAACATTTCCAGGAACCAGAATACTCGTATACAGGTACCTACTTAATATTTTCTGTTACTAAAAAAAATATCTAACGTAAAACTTTATTTACTGGAGTGGATTGCAGGATATACCATTGCTTTTATTTTCACGCTGTACCCCGCACATAGCACGATAGGCAGGTTAAGGCATTTTGTTCCCATTGAGAGAGAATCCACGGAATTCTGCAGGCAAAGCCAGGAAATAAAAATGTTAAATATTTAATTGGGAAACCTGTTCAGGACCGTTGCGTTTAGAGTCGCACGCCCCTGCGCCACGACGAATAGTGCCTACATACTCAGAAAAACATTTACTTAATTCCCCCGACCTTGTTCACATATCCAGTAAAAAATATCCATTAAAATACAATTCTTAACTAACTTAACATTAAAAAAAATATGTTAACCTACATATAAAAAGTAGGTTAATAAATAAAGATATATATAAATATACTTTAAACTATATACGACCCCGCATTAATGATGAATGTTCTGAATATAAATTGGAAAATTCTTCTATTCTATTATTATAAAACAGACGAATTAAATTTTTTGATATTTAAAGGTCATTTTTTCATTGTTAAACATGTGTAGGAATTTGTAGTTATTTATTTATTTCATTTTTAATTCACTAAATTAAATTTTAGGTAGTGATTTTAATTACAGGCCGTCGTACCGCAGTAGCACAATGGTGCAACTGTAACGAGACAGTTGTGGGTTCGATTCGCACTCGACGAAGAAAAATATTTATCTATGTTCGCCACTTAACACGCAATATCTCCAGAATCCGGCAGAAAGTCGGGAACGGAACGTTTTAACACTAGATTCCCTCTACCTACCCTGCTGTGTGCGGGATACAGCGTGAAGCTGATTTAATTTTTTTTTTATTACATAAATAGCCAACAAGTCCTCGCTAGCTAGTAAGAGCGTTGTAAGGCTCAAATTCGTATTAGAGTCGAGTTGATATAAAGCACAGAGTTAGTGAGTAAACGTTTATTGAGTTAGTTATACAGTTACGTTTAAGTCGGATCGCCAATCGTTGAAGCCAATCCGCGGTAAGCTCCGCTCGTCAACTGCATTTTAATCGTATAAATAATTAGTTTAAATATATTTCGTTCTTATGCGTCATGAGCAAAGTCGCGTTGTCAGCTATATACAAAAATCAGTACGTTATCCGTACAGGCGTAATATCTATAGATATTTCCCAGTCCGCTCGACGGCCGCAAGCCGAGGTTCGAGTCCCACAGGGGGCGCCCTTACACTCGTCAACTTCTTCACTGGCAGCCACTTGGAGCTTGCATTTCTTCAGGGACAAAGTCTTCCCTACGCAACCGGTGTCGCTGTAAAAGCCAATAGGGCTAACAGCATTAACCTCATATTCAAAAATGAAAATCAAAGATTAAAGTTTATTTATTATTGCTACTTTTCAAAGATTATATTTTTCAATTTAGGTTATAGAATAGTATGAGTATAGTCACAACAAACAATTTACGATATAATGGTCTCTTCCAAACTTGAAAGTGTGTTTAGATTACATTATTTTACATATTAGAGACAAAACCAGATTTGTAAAATATGTTATTGCCAATTCGCTTTCTAAGCTCGGAGATAAACTTGTCCAGTTATGTAAATATTATATAAATTTATCTTGAAAAAACAATATAAACAATCGTAGCTAAATCAAGGTAAAATAATAAATGCCGGTTGTGACGAAGGAGCACAAAGTGTGCTGCGAAATCGACTTTTAGTGGGTTCGATCCCCACTCGAAGAAAGAAAATATTTAACTTTATAATTTCATTACTTTGCTCTGGTGTCGCGGTAAAGCGCAGTGTGGTTCCCTCTGCCTTTCCTGCTGTGTGCGGGATACAGCGTGAAACTAAAAAATAATAATAATAAATGCAGAAATAGGTACTAATGAAGGTTTTTTAAAAACATCCAATTTAGAAAGATCAAATGGTGTAGTGTATTTTAAATATATATTTTCATATGCGTTACTAAAAATAGCTACCAAGCTATTACAAACCTTCAATTATTATTAGTTTTTCTGCTTCACGCCGTATCCCGCTTGTAGCAGATCCGCCGAATTCTGAGTGCCCTTTAACCTCAACACCAGAGCGAAAAAATTAAAACATCAAATATTTAACTTCCTCTAATAAGATTCCACAACCTGTCGCGTTTACAGCCACTCTAAATAAAATGTCTTAGTTTTTTTTGTGTTCTACTTAAAGTTGACGGCAGTTTAACATCGCTCTACTTCCCTGTGTGACAAGTACCTCCCCATGTTTAAGAGATATCTATCAAAAGATTTATTATTTCCGCTGCACGTATTACGGTTTAAAACGAATTAAGTGGAATCCGATTCTACCAAATAATAAATTCTGATTTTTATTAAAACTTTTTGAAAAGTTCATATAAAATTAAAAAAAAAAATTGATAAATGAAAACCAATTCATGTTCTTTAACATTATAAATAAATCACAAGATCCGGAAGTAATCTAAGATCCGTATTTAGATATCGTTCCCAAACTTGAGATTAATCTTGAGATGCCTTTTTCACCTATGTATTACATGCAATCGGCTGCACCTTAAGATGGATCTTAGACTTGAGAGCGGTGTTTAGGTAAGCCTAAAGTAGTATAAAGCTGAAAAAGTAATATATATTGATATCTCATATAACTTGTTTTTGTGAATATTTAAAGATACTATTTTAGTAGAAAAATAATTTACTTTTTAATATGCTACGAATATTTAGACTACAATGGAACGATACAGTTTGTTAATTAAGGTGAAAAACCAAGTCTCCCAGGCATTCCAACGCTTATCTTTGCTCTAAATTTAAAGATAGCTGAGTGTATTTAAATTGAAAACAGCCACAGTTACAGCGAGAGATTAGTGGACGAACAATCATCATAAATTGTAGAATTAGCCAAAGGCGCCGCAACGCCCGCGCGGCCGCGACGCCTCGTTTGGCTATTATTTATAACTTTGTAGCTTGTACTTACTTCTTCAAAGGTTATATACGTATTCCATATAAGGAATTATTTTTGAATGTTATAGTATGTAGAGTAATATCATTTCATTGTTAGCTCTCCGCCCATGGAGATATTTCGTTGTGGTTGGCTAAGCACATCACAAACTTTGGCAACAAAGTATAATTTGGATCAAAGCAGAAAATGAGGAAAATTTGAACCAAGTCCCACCATATACAACCAGATAAATTTCCATTACATCCAAAAAATTTAAGCAATACCATACTATAATAGAAAAGAATGCGTCAACATGGCTGCCATCTCGCTTGTATCATCAAACCTCAATCTGAATACATGCATAGCATCCATCAGCCATCACGCCGGCGCGTGCAGCCTCATCTCCACCGGTCGTGACGATCTCCTAAGTAAGTAATGAATGCCATCTATCCCGCCGCGCATCTCATACCGCCGCGTCTAAGTAATTACTTTATAATTGATCTCCGTCATTAATATTAATATGATAAGATAAGAACTACTTGATTTATTGACAAATGTCGATAAGGTGTAATAAATCTAACATGTATCAGGCCAGTCGTGGTGCAGGTGCACAGGTGTGTGACTGTAAATCAGATTGATCGTCGGTTCGATCCCTACGCGGGAAAATGAAATATTTATTTAAATTGAAATGACTCGTAACTACAGTCGAGTGATTATCACACCCACCAACAAGTGTTGTGGGAAAAGATAACTTTAGCTAACTTCACATTCGCTACAAAGTCAGAGAAACCTAGGTACCTGGGAACCTAGTGCTAAAACACTCCGCCCTTCACTTTCCGCCAAATTCTTGAGGCATTACGTGTTAAGTGGCAAAATTCAGCGCGGAGATTTGCCTTGTTACCAAAGCGAGGAAATGAGAATATTAAGTATTTAATTTCCTTGAGTAGGAATCGTACCCAAAACCGTTATATACAGAGTGGAATTGAACGCACCACTTTAAATGAAACCACAGTTTTAACTACTCTATAAAAGGCTTATATAATTCAGAAAAAAAATAATTCCCAAAAATGAAAAAGTTATTTTTTCAAAAAAAATAAATAATAAAATAATCGTTTAAAAAAAAAACACCATTTGTAAAGTGTAATATTATCACTCACACACTTACCTGTGAAAGCGGCAACATCGCACACGCTTCATTCAAGTATTTTTGTAGTAGTATGTGTATGTGTGCGTGACACGAAATACAGGTATGGAAAAAAATCGTGAAATGAAAAAAAAATCCTACGTCCAAGCTGTTGAGGCATCTTGATAAATTTTTTTAGGTCCGGGTTTGAAATATTTTACCCTATATGAAGTTTCAGTAAAAGAAGCGCTGCCTCTTCCACCCTGTATACAGTCGCAAGCTGCGCGACAACGGCTTGTACGGACATTTTATACTAAAAATACATATATACAGTTAAAGTTGGTTGTAAGTCTATAATTAAAGTTGGTTGTTGTGGCGCAAAGGAAACGGAATATGTTATTATTATAATATGTAACACTGACTCTGTATTCTGTGACAGTTTGTTGGAATTTCATAAGAGCTGGCAACCACTACATTAGTGTCGGAGTTTCTTTTAAAATATAATAAAGGATTTTTTTAGCTTCACGCTGTATCCCCCATATAATTACGCAACGGGAAACTATTGTCCCCATGGGTCAGTTGGCTAGTGTTGAGACACTCTGTACCCCACTTTTGTACATACGATATTTTATTAAGTCTCAGTTGTGATTATTTCTATCCTATATATTAGTATGTTAAGATATAAAGAAGGCCGTTGTGGCGCAGCGGCACAAGGGTCTGAATGTAACGCGACGGTTGTGGCTTCGACCCCATTCGAGGAAGTGATATATTTATTTACGTTTACATTTCCATTTCTTCGCTCTGGTGTCGAGGCAAAACGCGGTGTTGACTTCTGCCACTCAACACGTAACGCCTCCAGAATTCGGCAGAAAGTGGTAAACGGAGTGTCTTAACACTAGGTTCCCTCTGCCTACTCTGCTGTGTGCGGGATACAGCGTGAAAGATATATAGGCAATATTTTGTTATAATTACTGCGCCTAATTATTAACGAAAATTGTAATAATAATACGGTGAGCACAAATGTTATCATTAGGATGTTCATTAGTGTTTGCTGCATAATGTTCATGTTGGTATGGAGGTCAGTCGTGGTACAAGAGCACAGGCGTTGGACTGTAAACGCGACACGTTGTGGGTTCAATTCCCACTCGAGATAATAAAATATTGAATATTTTTTTATTTAGTTCAATAACGGCTGTGTTGAAATGGGAACGAGGTGTCTTAACACTAGGTTGCTAGGTTTTCTCTGTCTACCGGGATACAGCGTTAAGCAAAAAGAACATGCATTAACTTTTAGCATAATCAAGATTAACAGAACTTTAGTTTACTCTAAGAACATTACAATGGAACAATATCTGACTGTAATTGCTCAATCTTCACATAAGGGGAATACATTTTTATAAAGTAAAGTAAAACAAAATGCTACGTTGAGTTCTGCCATTCAATGCTTTAATACGAAACGTAAATAACAGAATGTATTGACACTATATTCTCTCTGCCAATCCTAGCAGGATAAAATGTGAACCTAAAAAACAATAACAAAGCTTTAACATAGCATAGCATAGCATACGAGGTGGACAGATGAAATTTTTCGATTAATAGTATAGAAGCATGGTATCTCATCTCACTCGTAGCGTAGCAGGTTCTTCCTGTAAATTGTTTGTTTGCCGTCATTTGCCGCGAGAAGATTATAGTTATTCAAAAGTAATCTTCACTCGTAACATTGTAATAACAAATAAAAATATTCGAGTATATTAGAGATACGGAGAACTTATACGAGTATATCGCCTGGCTATTAGCTTTTTGTAAAGAAGATCGAAAATCTATCATATATAATATAATATACCATAATTAATAAATAATAAAAAACCCCATTTATCGTATCGCCAGTCTTTCAGAACACCCCTCTTACAGCCGCGCCCAGTATCAGCATATTGGGCCTTAATATTTCGAGTGACTGCCAGTATCGCGATCACCTGGAAAACAAGGCCAAGTTGGCCTCGAAGAAACTGGGGGTCATCAAGAGAGCGAGACGGTACTTTACGCCAAAACACCGTTTGGCCCTATATAGGGCTCAGGTTCGGCCTCATATGGAGTACTGTTCTCATCTCTGGGCTGGTGCACCCCAGTATCAGCTTGTCCCATTTGATCGCATACAACGTAGAGCCGTTCGTATCATTAAGGATCCAATGAGCTGTGATAGGCTTGACACTTTAGCTTTGCGTAGAGACGTCTCCTCGCTGTGCGTCCTCTATCGCATTTATCATGGGGAGTGTTCTGAAGAACTGTTTGACCTGTTACCTGCCGCTGAATTTTCTAACCGCACAGTACATCACAAACTTAAATATCATCCGCACCACCTGGATACGTCACACTCTACTACTGTGCGGTTTCGTAGAAATTTCCTTCCACGCGCCACAGAACTGTGGAATGGCCTATCCGCGGCAGTGTTTCCAGGTCGATATGATATGGGTACCTTCAAAAAGCGCGTCTACCTCCACCTTAAAGGCCGGCAACGCACCTGTAACTCCTCTGGTGTTGCACGGGGTCGTGGGCGGCGGGGATCACTTACCCTCAGATGACCCGAACGCTCGTTTGCCTTGTCCTTTTACCATAAAAAAAATTATGGAGTAAAATACCTATTTTTTTAAATTAAATCAATTGGTTTAATTAAAAAAAACTATAAATATCCTTTGATTCCGTTGTACATATATACATATTCCAGTAGTTTTTTATTTAGTTTCACTCAGCATTTCGCAAATAACACGGTAGGCAGAGAGACCTGGGAACGTGATCTTGAGACATTCCGTTCCCATTAAGACACTTTCGTTCCCCAATTTAAACCAATCGTTACCAACGCGAGGATAGGATACATTTAATATCTAATTTTCTCGAAAGGGAATCGAACCCACAACCCGTCACACTTACAATATTATACGCACATTAACAAGAATAGAAGAAAACTTTAGTCACCTTGTGAATTTTGCAGAAATGTTAACAGTAAACTTCACGGGCTACCACAACAAATAAAACATTCCCAAGAGTCAGTCAAGCGCCGCAAATGTCTCAATGACCCTTCAAACTGAACATCTCTCACGGATTCTGTTTAGACATTGAATGTTTCTTGATGGGACCGTTGTTTTGGTATTTAGATACTAATCGATGTCTTATGACTTCAAAGAGTAGTATAACCACTTTGCCCTAATTTTATTATAAAAATCCTATATTTTTATAATATAATTGATAACCTTCTTTTCTTACAGAAGTCGGTTAAAAATGAATGAGATACTTTATATGTTATAATCTTCTTTATTACATCTTGGGTATTATAGTAGATATATATGTGTGTAAATAAATTTAGCTTCCTTTGTACAGAATTCGAACGGGTCACTATAATTTATAAGGACTGAATCACTTGACAAGTGCACTATGAAGTTATAAAGATTAATGTTTTGATAAATATTTAATAAGAACAATATCCTTAAATACTAGTGGGCCCGTGCGGGGCTACGCCCGCTTCAAATACAAATATTAATAAAGACATTCATAACTAAAGATTCAGTCACTTTAACAAACAGTTGTAAAAAATAATTATTACGGTAATTAGCAAATTTGTTGAAGTAAGTACTTTAAATTGCCATAACTTTTTGTAAATAAATAAAACCTATATGTTTTCGGAAAATTGCCAATTCTTGCCAGAAACCAATAGTGAAAACCGCATCTAAATCAGTTTAGCCGATTCTGAGATTAGCGATAACAAACGCACAGACAAACAGACAAAAATTTTAAATATCATTGTTTTGGGTTCTATTACGTTAATAAAGGTTAATAACATTTTTTTCAAATATCTTTCAAGTACAGACATAGACACTCTTACAATTTTACTATAAGTATAGATTTACAATGAACTGCGTCTGGGCCGACTTTGCCAAATATTGCATTCTTCCAACCAAAAAACAACAATACCCGCTTATATTGCACCACTATCACGTACTGTCAATAAAATGAGAAGAAATATATATTTTTTCATTTCCTTAAGTAACAATTTCAAGTCCTTATTTCCTTGTGTTCTTGCACAGTTGTTGCTGGAATAACCCTAGAATTCTTTGTTACTATTTAAACAATAACATTCTCTTTACTTTATAACATAACTAAAGGAATCTTCCAATGTGTGTCCTTACAACGTAAACTACGTACTTACAGAAAACTATTAAAATGACACTTTGTAGTATATATTATAATAGCAGTCTGAAAGTTTAACTTTGAAAATAGCGTTTATTTGCGAAGTATGGCCGTAACATAGGTGAGGGACGGATTGTCCGCGCGCCGTAACCCCGCACTGCGGGCGAGGGCGGGTTTATGTGCAACAAATCATTTTACAACGTTTGTCAATTTCCTGTGCAAGCTATGCTATACAAAGTTATATATATTCTGGAAATATTTTTATCCTGTCTCAAGAGTTGGGTGGCGAGGCTTCATGCTGCCTGAATGAGAGAATCGCGCTGAAGAGATATACACATATTTACAAATAGGATTTTTTGCCTTTACAACATATCAGCACTTCTTTCTATGCCTATGATATAGTCTCTTAGTTGTAAAAATTAAATTACTAACAGACTCAGGCGGCTTCGCTTGCTTGAATCATACGAATATTTATTAAATATATTTATGTAATTATTTTCAGTTTAGAGGGTAAATTCTAATAAGCCTTGATACACGTGTTCAATTACATATTTTAAAGAGTCTGAATTTCAAATTTTATAAACGAACAGTGCTAATTTCAGGATTTTTCCAAACAAACTGGCCTCTTTTTAATTCAAAATCCACATTGCTATTACATATGTTAAATCAACCACTAAAAATGTATAACATATCTCCTTAGGGACTAAGATTTGTTAAAGCATAATGTGAGAGTTTGATTGTGAGAACCTAAGTGGAATTGAAGCACGAGTGTCAGTTACTACCTATGTATCTATACATTACATATGTGTTGTTGGTTATAATAGAACTAAGAAATGGAATTTAAATAGACAAACACAAGAGTTAATAGAGAAGCCAGTCGTGACGCAGGGGCACCAAGTGTGATTGTAGACGCGACAAGTTGTGGGTTCGATTCACACTCGGAAATTAAATATTTTTAATATTTTAATTTCTTCGTCCTAGTCTCGACGTAAAGAGTGCCGTTGAGTTCCGACACTCAATGCTTCAAAATTTTAGCGGAAAACGTCAAACGAAGTATCTCAACATTAGGTTCCCACTGATTACCGTGCTGTGTGCGGGGTACAACACCAAAAAATAGTTATTATAACAGACATACTTAAATATAAATATATATACAGAATCTATAGACTTCAATAGTCATGTTAACATATTTTCAGGGATCATACCAACAATTCAATTTATATACGAATTGAAATTCCGCATAAATTTTAGAATATGATCTCTTAAGTTCACTCCAAAACATTTTTGATTTTTCTTTAAATCCTAGCACGATGTATAGCTCCACTTAATATTTTTCTTATTTGTATCAATATTTCCGATCTAGAAGATAGTTATTATACTAAAAACACTAGTAGAAAACTTAAGATATAATGTAACTGTCTTATATAATACACTTGTATTAGATAATAATGTTAGACGTAAGTCTCGTATGAATAATTAAAGAAATATTTAATTTTAAATCCAATTGGGAATGCCTCAACACTAGGTTCCCTCCACCTTCCCTACTAAGTACAGGGTGATACTAATAAAGTTTTTTTTTTCAATATAATCTGAATTGGTTAAGTAATGGTGTAAACACAACAAACAGATATAATCATATCATACACTATATCAAAGAGATCACGTTTAGTAAAAATCTACTTATTTATTTAAGAACACGAGTGTACCGGAGCCACTGTTTTAGATCAGAAAGTGTGCCAGCTTTAGTTTCTGCTTGCGCATACAGGTGAATACACTGATACGAGAAAGTATTCTATTACGAGACAAGCCCATATCCAAAGCTGTAATGTACCCTTTGACGGATATATTTCACTGACGCTACTTCCAATAGTACTTTAATGTAAACAAAGTTTTGTATAACTCTACAAATAATCTGTGTTTAATAATGTGAGTCTATTTTAATATATAGGAAATTTTGTCATTGACAAACACTGTATATCTTAAAAGAATATATTGGATAGGATAAGATTTTCATAAATATAAGAGGATGAGTTATAATAATAAAGATTTACTATAAATCAAATAAATAAATCAGTTTCACGCTGTATCCCGCACGCAGCAGGTTAGGCAGAGGGAACCTAGTGTTAAGACACTCCGTTTTCCACTTTCTGCCGTATTCTGAAGGCATTGCGTATTGAGTAGTAGAACTCAACGCCGCGCTTATTTATTGTAGTTATATATTTTAGCACACACAAAAAAATGTATACTTCGCTTTAGCACTAATATGGCGCATTGTAACGTTAAAGTTTAAAACACTTGGCTTCCCACTTTGAGATGGCTTCTTAAGTGCCTAATATCATTAGCACTAGGTTTTATTCTCATATACCCCATATAGCAGTCGGAGAGCACCCGGGAACCTGATTTTAAGTGATTTCGTTCTCAGTAAGACACTTCCATTCCCCACTTTTTGCTGAATTCTTGAGATATTGTAAGTAAAGTAGCGGAAATTAACGCCGCGCTTTACCTCGAAACCAGAGCGAGAAAAATACAATATTAATATTTTATTTCTAACATAAGAGCGAGAATCAAACACTGTACTGTCGCATTTGCAATCTCACGCCTGTGCCCCTACGCCACAGCTGGCCTTTTAGTTTATAAATAAAATAGTTTTAAAATAATTAAAATAAACTCTTAAATGAAGAAATCGTATCAGTGTAAAATAAGAAGACATTGTTACTTAACTGAAGTAGAGCAGAGTAATCTGGGTGCAAAGTGGATTGTAAAAGTTTAAAATGATACGCTCATAGAGATAATTAAGAGTCTCTGTACGAGATTTTCAAAGAATTTTTGCTGAAACTATGTTGTAGAAAAAGGATTTTATAAAATGATTAAACTTTTCTTTTTCTTTGTTTCGGTGTAATCTATAAGTGTGATATATACGGTATTTTAGTAGTCAGTATTTAATTAACACAAATTGTAGGTAATCGCGCTAGCTGGCATATATGTTATTAGACAGTCCGTCTGTCCGTCTACAAGGTTTTGAATTCGATAAATTTAAAAATCTATAGATAAGCAAAACAAAGACAGGTGAGGAGAAAATTACCAAAGATGCAAAGGGGCAGAGGGATCTACTGTCTATACACATCCCTCCTCCCACGCTCTGTTCAATTTACGAGACATTGCAAGCCAATTGAATTGATCTTACAACCGCCGTGTTTAGAGTCAAACGTTGTCCTGCGCCACTGTGGACCATATTAAAACAAATACATTGGATTTATTAGTACAAGTCTAACAGAAGCGTTTTTATTTATTTTCTTTACAAACGTAGAGTGGAGACCGGGAATGGCCTAGTTCTAACAAAGCTAAAATTCAAATTAATCCCACTAATTGAGTCTTTTAAGTTTTCTTTTAAAAATAATATTAATATTCATAAGCTAGCGTAGTCTCTAAATGACGACATAATTTACAGTCTTGTTTGTGAATTACGTTTATTCTTTAATTTTTACTTTATTCCGACATTTTGTGAAGATTTTTTCTATTTGATATTGATAATATTCTGTTTTCCACCTTCACATTGTGTCTGCAAGACGTGTGCATTATTACATTGAGTGCAGGAATTCAACGCCGCTTTTATGTTTATTTTCTTTTTATCTTTCCAGAATCGACAATCGAAAGTCATTCAGATATTTAAATGGAGTTGAACTTATAACCATTGCCCATATAATTGAATACTACCCCATTTGGCTAAAATAACAATTACACAAAGTAGTAAGAGAAAGTAAGAAATCACTTTTTCAATCATTCTTATCTCTAAATTTATGTAGAGTGCAAACTCACGCGCACACATAAACAATTACACACACATATTTTCAAAAAAGACAAAAATGGAGTTTAATTTATTATTCTTTATTTAATCAGTTAAAGAAAAAAGAAATGATAAATATCGAACAATAAAAAAGAAGGTGGAATCCAATTAGTACTACTGATGAATATTGTATAATCAAGTAAATTAATGAATAACTTGTCTAGTTTGTGTTGTTTTAAAGCAATAATAATAATTAGAGGCCTCCGTTTGCCACATTGTCATCTAAACTTATCACTGTATTATGTTTTAGATCCATTTTTTCTTTATAAGTTCAAGTGGAGATCAGTGTGTATTATAACTAAGTCCTCTCCACATATTCTATTGTATGCGGAATACAAAAGAGGAAAAAGAAAGATAATTATAATTCAGAATTTCTAGTAGCAACTCAACTTGCACCTATTGGAACTTGGCAATAAAAAAATGAAGAACTAAATATCGTAATACTAGGTTCCCTCTACTAACCCGCTGTATGCGGGATACAGCGTGATTATTTAATAAGTAATTATGTTCTTAACATAATTTTCAGCGTTTTCTTTCTTCCTCCTGGGATTAATCCCGGCGTATGTCGTCAGGGACTGCCTTACTGCTTAACCCACTCCACTCTGCACGATCTGTAACGTCTTGGATGGTTAGACCATTGCCTCTCATGTCCTACATCATGATATCCAACCAGCGCTTCCTTGGGCGTCGGGGATATCTAGCTCTAGGGACAGACATAACAAGGCACTTGACACAGTTCCTAGACCGGCGTTCCAAGTGGCTATACCATCTCTGGCGAAGCTCTAAGAGCCTCTATTTCAATTAAATTCCATCCAATGGAAATTAAACCTGCAACCATCGTGTTAACAGTCGTCACTAACCAACTATGCTAACTATGCATAATAACGTCGCGGTATGTAGCAATTAATAAAACCAAACACTTAACTCCGCGCAAGCAGAAATGTGTAATTACAAAGATACATTTGTTTTAACTTTTATTTGGTCGACTTCACCATAGTGGAAAATTCTTAATTTCTCCAGAGACAATACTTTGGGGGCACAAGTTGATATTCAAGTTGGGGCAGTTGTAATTATACAGTGTAAAGTGCAGCGACGCTATTTGTTCATTAAGCGAGATGAACTAAATTTACTTAACTATTACATGCAATTCCATTTCTGAGTTTGCTGTACTCTGGAGTCATTCCTTCTCGTAATGGCAAATATATATGTATGGGATTTGCTCAAATTATTAAATGCTCTTTAAACTTTAATTATTTGTGTAATATTTTCTTCTCTTTAGCGCTTACGTGAAGGCACAGCCGATCCGACCAACCGATATCCCAACGGGTAATATTAACTATATTCATTATTTTTATTAAGGCAGTCGTAGCACAGCGGCACAAAGGTGTGACTGTAACACGACGGGTTCGATCCCCACTCGAGAAAGTGAAATATTTATTTACGTTTATATTTCCATGTCTTCGCTCTGGTGTTGAGGTAAAACGCGGAGTTGAGTTCGGTCACTCAACACGCTTCCAGAATTTTC
>DWGR01000212.1:0-27904 GCA_018247715.1 Heliconius burneyi
TAAATTTCTATATAATAAAAAACATCTATAGCGGTAGTTTTTTGTGGCGATAGGCATTCCCAGAATCTTTAGCGAAGAGATTTTTATTGTTCCGTATCTCAAAAAAATGGGAAACTTTATTTCTATAAGGTATCACTTAGTTGTAATTACAATTGTAGTTCAATCAACATGAAATGCCTCTTAAATTCGGCGGAAAGTGGGCAACGGAGTGTCTTAACACTAGGTTCCCTCTGCCTACGCGACTGCGGGATATAGTGTGAGGCTGGTTTGATTTATTTTCTTTCGAGTTAGTATCTGAACTTTGCTAGTTCATAGTAGAATTAAAATGAATATAAATATATAATATAAATATACAATTATGAACTAAAGATAAATAAGTAATAATATGCTTTTCAAGTTGTCGTGGTCCACTGACACACTGTCCCACTGACCCAATGACCATGTGGCCCTGGTTGTCGTGGGACATTGACAAGGAAGTGACTGACATTCCACCACGGGCGAATGAATTACTTAATATATCCTTAGTCTACCACTCAACGTATAATTCTTTGATAACTCAGCGGAAATTGTGTAACGGAAGTGTCTTAATCTTAACACTGCTTCCAGGTTCCCTGTGCGTGTCAGACTATGTGCGCCATACAGCGTGAAGCTCAAAAAAATTCCTTCTATTACTTTAACAGATTCCCGATGATATAATATTTTTATTTTTGTTTACAACGGAGTAGATATTAAAAATGATTATTAATTTGAATCACTGTCAACTTTTGATTAGAAGTAAGCTTTCCGCATTAACATTTAGTGACAATTATCTCTTTATCCTTTAATTACTTGTTTCCGAAGTCCCCAGCACAAGAGACTAGCAACAATAAGGTACGCCCGAGGAGAGGATAATTTTATTTAATTCTCTTTGTTTTTGAACTAAGGAGACAGGGAAAGTGAATAAAGTTTAAATTACGGCCTGTTATTATTGTTGTGATGCAAATGTGTTCGCTGTAAGACTGTAGTCTCTAAGTAAGAAGTCGTCCAAGCAATTTGATAATCATCTGGAACTGCGAACGGTATGGCTGTCGCTTCTTTTCACTGACATTTTTATTTTGTAATTTAATGTTTTTATGTAAATTCTTATTATTATTATTTTTTTATCAACTTCACGCTGTATCCCGTACACAGCAGAGTAGGCATAGAGAACCTAGTGTTAAGCCACTCCGCTCCCCACTTTCCGCCGAATTTTGGAGGCATTGAGTGTTGAATGGCGGAACTAAGCGCCGCGCCGAAACCAGAGCCAAGAAATGGAAATATAAAAATAAATATTATATTTATGTAAAATGTTTATACAATTTACAAATAATAACTTAGACTTTTATGTAATGATTGTTTCAACGTTACACCATATTGTTTCCGTATGTTTACATAATCCGATACACAAAGCATCATATTTGCTCTGCACTATGGTATAAAAAATTAAATCGGCTAAGTGCGAGTCAGATACAGTCACTGAGGCTTCCGTATCTATTTCTGGATTGTATGTCACTAGGAAATACAATTTATAAAAGTTAACAAAATTATGTTTGTAGGCATATGCACTCATTTTGTATGAAATGAACTACAATTAAAGCTTGTAATTATTTTTTTCCATGAACGTCTAAATTTTCACTTTTAAATTATTTTTCTTTTATATATATTGTAATTCTCACTTCGTGCTAGATGTTTTAACTGTAGATCCATGTCTTTTGATTGCGTTGACTTAAAAGTTAGATTTTTTCTGTGGTCCAAGGAACCATAAATTTCATTGTTTTATATTAGTTGCAGCTAGATACCTGCACGCGGTCTCGAGATAAATGATATTGACAGACGGACAACAAAATGATCTTGTAACGATTCCGATTTTACCAATCTTTAGAGCTACGGAACCCTAAAACCATATTGAAAATCAGTATCGATTTGTGAAACAATAGCGTCTGGTCGCCATACTGCTATCAAGTGCGGACAATTTGATTTGCAATTAAGACCTTTCTTTTTATTATAATTCAAGTTCCGAAGTATTCAATAAAACGGCTCTATTCATTAGTTGACTCGACTTTTTTATTGAATTTTTGTTCGATGACTTTTATAAGTTTGCTTTTCGATGTTAAAAGCTCTTATTTTTTTAATATCATGAAATTTCAAGTATAAAATGAATAGTATATTTTTTATACGTTACTCGTCCGATGGACGTCCTCAACAGAGAAATAAAATTAAAAAATTGTATTTATATCTTTAAACAATACAGGCCAGTTGTGGGGCAGGTGCAGAAGTGAGTCATTGGTTGTGGATTCGATTCCCATTCAAGGAAAATTAAATGAAAAATGGAATATTTAATATTTTCATTGCTTCGCTCAGGTGGCGACGCAAACCTAGGCATTGAATTCCGCCACTCAACGCGCAATGTCTCCAGAATTAACCGTTAATTCGGAAGCGGAGTGTCTTCACACTGGGCTCCCTCTGCCTACCCTTTATGCGGGATATAGCGTAAAAATGAAAAAAAAAATCTTTAAACTATCTAGTCTTTATATTTTTTCCTTCACGCTGTATCCCTCATACAGCAGGGTACGTAGAGGGAACCTAGTGGTAAGACACTCCGTTCATTAATTCTGATGAATCGTCGTTGAATTCTGCGTGGTGGGTGGCAGAATTCAACAACGCGCTTTTACCTCGACACCAAAGCGAAGAAATGGAAATATAAATTGAAATAAATATTTCATTTCCTCGAGTGGGGATTGAACCCACAACCAGTCACAGTCACACTTTGTGCCCCTGCGCCACAACCGGCCTAATAGTCTTTATTTTGTATTATAATAATATTTTTAATAATTTCTTTATGCAAAGACACCCAACATTTCTATCTCAGATCTAGGTGTCGCCCGGAGCTATAATGCTTAACTTTAGACATGCTAACGAACCTTGGCCCAGCTCGTCGCCTTTGTCTCGCCGGCTGTTAGTGATCGTTAACTAAACTATATAAACTTTGGAACTCCTTACAGACTAATCGAATAAAGCTGATCAAACACTGTAGATATGCTAATTTGAGATCAAATAGAAATTATGCTCTGTGGTGCTGCTGTTTTGATAAGAATTATGGTCTTCCAAGGCAGCTATTTATCGTAGAACGCAGTTGGTAAAGTAGAAAAATCTTTTGACTGTTAAAAATTGGGAAAAAAGTTACTTTTATAACAGGTTTTAGTTATATTTCGAAGGCGTGTGACTGTAAGTGTGTACATTTAGAAGTTTGATTTTTTCTGTGCATTAATGGATTGTAGACCTGAATAATTGGTAATAATTTCAATAGATCGAGATTCCCAGGTGATCTCGAGATAAATGATCTGGACTGATGCACAGATGGATAAAAAAAAGATCCGATAAAAGTTCCGCTTTTACCTTTTTGGGGTACGGAACCCTAAAAACGAACTTATATGAATGCTCATACTATTGGAGAAAATAAATTTGCCATTAATATTTTATTTCTCAATACAATTTCATATCAACAATGTCCTATTGAAAAACGTGACGTTATATTTCTATAAGTATAATAGTAAATCAATGGTTGAAAGGGTTTGTTTGGAGACAGAGAGAGGGCCGGTCACGTCCGATTGGCGCTGCGACTGAAATATTTTACTGGTACCAATAAGAGAAGGTAAATGTGATTACGCACAATAGCAGACGTGTTCGCACATAAAAACATGACTGGATATCAAAAATAGCTAAGTAAATAAAGGTAACAATGTGATACGTACTGCTTTTATTTCGTTTACATTTGGATAGTGATATGTGAAATATACTGTGCTGTGGCTGGCACAATGGAACAAGTTAGGGGTGACGGTTTTAATATAAGACGAGGAAGACGTTTTGCTTGGGTATAGAGTATGACTTTAGAAAGTATCTGTACATTAAGTTTGTACAATAGTACATGTATTTTATCTATCTTTTGCCTTTTACAAATTTAACTTTGTGACTTTGATTTAGAATGAATTATTATATTAACTTAGTTTTCCTTATTATAGTTAGGTGTAGAGTTAAAAAGATAAAGGCAGATATTTTAAAAGCAATTATAGAAAGGTATTATAAGAAATCGTCGTGGCGCAGCGGTACAAGGGTGTGACTGTAACGCGACGGTTGTGGTTTCGAATCCCACTCGAGGAAGCGAAATTTCTTCGCTCTGGTGTCGAGGCAAAGCGCGGCGTTGAGTTCTGCCACTTAACACGCAATGGGGGACGGAGTGTCTTAACATTAGATTCCCTCTGCCTGCCCTACTATATGCGGGAAACAGTGTGAAGCTGATTTATTTTTTTATTTTATTTATTATAAGAGTGCTTAGGTAATCTAAGATCCTACAAGTGTGACATATCTATTGCGAACACTATTTAAAATTCACACGTACAATCACCAGCGTGTGACTAAAATTTCCATATTTTGTAAATAGTTTTATTCTATACTCAGCAAAAATGCAAATTGTGCCGCAGCCGCATAGGATGCAACGTGTCAATCAATTACTAACACGTTACGTGATCTAACCGAACGACACGCTGTCTATCATTTGTGCGTCACGTCACGGCCTACTTTGTAACTGGGCAACGGCGTGTAACTTTACCTATTTAATCCTTTATATAAAGGATACATATTAGTAACTGATTATGTATTATTAAAATTTTATCATTTATTTTAAGTGATCGATTCTTGTAGCGGTTGCAATTTTTTCAATTTTATACTCTGATGAATATCGTGAAGCTGAAATAAAAGATTAAGTGGAATTGACTCGATTCGACTCGAGAAAGAATTGACTCGAGAAAATTAGCGTTGAGTTCCGTCACCTAACACGCAATGCATGGAAAATGAAGAACAGAGTGTCTTAACACTAGATTCCCTCTGCCTACCCTGCTCTGTGCGGGGTACACCGTGAACCTTAGAAAAGAAATATTAGCTTAAAATCGACTACAAGTGGAAACGTCGTATCAAACATGTTGTTTTTATTCTCTTGGACTCCGGTGTAGTACCGGGTTCACCAATTGATGAACATGCAAAAAACAAAATATTTAAACTAAATCTATGAATGCTTGCCGAGTACGCATACCTATGTAACAACAATGCAAATCAAGTATGGAAAAATCCTCTAGTTTTATTTGACAAAGCTCGACTCGTAACGCAATATCGCTGACGTCAGCCAGACTCGAATTTCCCGTGGTGGGGAAAAATATAATAAAACGCGCAAATTTTCTGCACTGCGATATTTTATTTCCCCTTTTATTGCAGTTCGGGTTATATTTTAATATCGTGTATAAATCGCTGAAGGTTAGACTTAGGTCACGAAAACACTTTGTGAAATGATTTGTTACCTATAAGTGCGTAATTGTGAAAATTTACTTTGAAAATCTATATTTTTTCCCATTATTTTGTATTTAAATGGTTATTTAATCTTTAATTTTATTGTTAGCTAAAAGTAGTAACATAAATTCTAAGTATGTTTAGTTACGAGAGCGAGAAAGTGATTTTTTCAGGCTGAGTGAAAATCGAATCCACGAGCTACCGTTTCTCCACTACAGCATACAGCAGCAGCAGCATCCTGCACACAGCAAGGTAAAGAGGGAATCAAGAAATTTAGTGTTAGGATATTCCGCCCCCATTAAGACACTTCCAGTTCTAATTTGAAGCCAAATTTTCGAGGTATTGCAGATGTGAGTGGCGGAAATGGATACCGCGGTTTGCTTAGTTCAGAGCAAGAAAATGAAAATATATATATAAAATTTTTAATTCGCCTGAGTGGGTATTGAACCCACACCTACCCTAGGCGTTTTACCCCTTCATAATATACTACATTATTAATATTAGCATTTCTCTATAAGCTAGCGTCATTCGCAGTCGCTTAGAGCAGCTTAATCTCGCAATCAAGAAGGTGCTTTTCTCCAAAGTGATACGTAAATAGAGTGTTCTTGGAAAGCTGTTAAAGCTATACATTATTCATATATCCATAATGTATTATAATGGTCAACAATGAATTATTTAGAAGTAATATTAAGAGGCCGTCGTGGCGCAGTGGCACAAGGGTGTGTCTGTAACGGGAAGGTTATGGGTTCGATCCCCTTCGAGGAAGTGAAATATTTATTTACGTTTACATTTCCATTTTTCAGCTCTGGTGTCGCCTCCAGGATTCGGCAGAAAATGGGGAACAAAGTGTCTTAATCCTAAGGTTGCCTCTGCCTACCCTTCTGTGTAAGAGATTCAGCGTGAAACTGATTTAATTTTTTTTTAATATTAAGATATTAGTCGTGGCGCAGAGGCACGAACGTGTTAAGGCGACAGGTTGTGGGTTTGATGCCTACTCGAGGAAACGAATCTTTTAATATTTCCAATTCTTCGCACTGGTGTCGAGGCACTCTTTGAGTTCCGCTTCTCAACACACAATGCCCCCAGAATTCGGCGGAAATTGTGGAACGGAGTGTCTTAATAAGACAGAGGGAATGTATGCGGAATACAGCGAAGTTAAAAAAAGCTTTTATCTGAGATTAAAACACTTAATAATATTGAGCCAATTAAAACCAATAATATTTTATTTTTTGTTTGTACCTATTAACGATACAATAAAGATTATGTTATATAACAATATCGAAATAAAAATATGTATTTTGGTTTAAGAATCTTGAGCGATATTGTTTTTTAAGATATAAATGTTGAAAGATATTAATTTGGTAGGACCGTCTAAGACCACTTTCTTAAACCCTTAGGCCCGTATTTATAAATCTGTTTTCACTCACAAATTATATATCTATGAATGAAGACGGCATCTCAAGATTTATCTTCGAATTGAGAGCGATTTATAAATACGGGCCTTAAGTGCAAGTGTTCTGCAGAGATAGCGCGGTTAGAACTCATAGAATTACAGCTTACTGGTACGCGGACGTAAACCGAACAGCGGGAATATCTAATGAAGCCACTAAAAGGCGAAATGAACCATCCAGTTGATCTGAAAATTGAATAGTAAGGACCTAATATCGGCCTGAACGCATGTCTTCAGTCTTTCAATATGTTTTAAAATCTCTTGAAATGTTTTATACGTCAGAAAAAAACAGAGAATGGTGAATTTTAGTGGGTATCTTAACAGATACATATTTCAAAAACTACAATGTCTCGAATACAGGTGGAGAACAGATCTCCATCTTAATTCGAGACAGTGTGACGAATACAACACCACAGCCTGTTTTAATACAGCGAGGATATGAAAATACTTCCCTTTAATTGATGATCGATTATTATTACTGATAAACAAACCGTTTCAACAATTTGAAAGGTAATTTCAAATTAAACATTTTAATACTTCAGCTAAGTTAAACATTTATTACAAAAGTTTCAACATTGTAAATATCATATCTGCCGCCATGTGTAACGGGCTTACGGCCTCTAAACTCGCTGTTATGGGGTTAGAGCCGTGGCGTGACGGGAATCTCGCTGTGAAAGCAAGTGTCAATCGTGATAAGATAAACCAATGATCCCCGGCACTGACAAAGCGACACTAAATCGATTTCCCGTTTAGATGACACACGTGCGTGTGGGAAGTAGGTACGTTTTTGTATAATATTAGATGTTATTTATTAGATGTATTAGATTTGTGGTGCTTATTTGTTTCAATTTTAAATTGTTTATATTTACAATAGGTATTTAAATAATATATAAATATAAAAAGGGTAGTTTATAGAATTTGAAAGTTAAATTTTATATATTAAAGATGAGTTCTGCCACTCAAAAAGCAATGCTTCAGATTTCGGTGGAAAGGAAGGGAGCGGAGTGTTTTAACACTAGGCTCCCTCTTCCTACTACACTACATGCGGGATAACAAAAACACAAACAAATTAGTTATACGACAAATCCTACTAATATTATAAATGCGAAAATTTGTGAGAATGTATGTATGGATGTTTGTTACTCTTTCACGCAAATACTATTGAGCCGATTACGATGAAATTTGGTATGTAGGTAGCTGAAGACCCAGAATAACATATAGAATAATTTTTATCCTGGAGCTCCCGCGGGATTGATTCCTAATTGAAAATAGATAAATTTATCGCCTCAAGATTGAATGCGTGACATATAGCGGCAAGGCAGCGCCGAATGCGGTAGCGGGAGCGGGGGTGGGGCGGGCAGTCCAATGCACGGCGTGTGGTGGGGGAAAAATTAATTTTTAACAAAAAGAAAAACCGACTTCTAACAACGAACTAAAAAGTAACAAAATAATTTTACAAAGATTTTATAATTTTAAAGTCTTCTTTTTTGAGGTTGGTTAAAAAGAAATGCAATGATGAGGAATCTCACTTCTGATATCAATTTTAACAATGTTTTTCCTTGCAACTATTATAATAAAATTCGTACAGTATAATAAAATTATTACAAAAAAAAACACACTTTATTAATTTTGACCGGAGCCCATTATCGGAACCTTAACAAACTTTCGCCAAACTATCATTATAGTATTCAAATAGAAAAAGAATCATTGAAATCGGTTGGCGGCACATTGAGTTATTTGCCCATTTGTCGCGTACATACCGAATGCAAATTTAAAATTTATGTGATTTTCTCATAGATACCATTGTCAAAAATGATTTTAAAAAAATGGGACCACATGGGAAGCACTACCTTTCAAATAAAAAAAAATCATCAAAATCGGTTCACCCAGTCAAAAGTTAAAAGGTAACAAACATATAAAAATACAGTCGAATTGATAACCTTCTTTTCTTACAGAAGTCGGTTAAAAAGAGCTCATAGCTGAGTGCGCGACCCGAACACGCGTGACGCAGAGGCTTGAGGGCAGACGTCGTTGATGGTTGTGTCTGTTTTGCGAATTTTCAGTTCTTATAAACGCATTGAAGTAATATCCAGACCCAAGGTAAGGTTATTGGCAGATATCGTTAAATATAGTTTATAGGAGCACACTGCAGTAGCTACCAATAGACCTGTGATTAGGGCTTTGCAATACTTAGTTACCGTATTTATTGTGTTGATGATATTGTTACGTTATCATAGGATTTCCACGTGGACGCAGTCGCGGGCGGCCTCTAGTTAATTATTTTTTTCTCAAATTGTTCCACTCGACTACAATGTGCGTCCAAATCTTCGTCGTAAACGTTATAAAGGAAGACCGCCTTTTAAGAACACGAAAAATGCATTTGTGATTTAGTCGTAAACGTTTCTTCAGAGTCCGCGCGTGTCGTGACGACGTACTCGACTGACTGACTCTTGTGGTTTCATTGTCGATGGTTTAGTGTTGGTTTTACATGTGCTTATGTAGATATAAATACATTTAATATATAAATACTAGATTTGAATTAATATTCACACAAATCATTGTATATATTTAATAAACTTTTAATTATAAGCTGAATTAATTGATTTTTAATTATTTTCTTTAGTTCGATTCCCCATGAAGCTCCACGCCGTGCTTTGCCTCAACACCAGAGCGAAGAAATTAAAATATTAAATATTTAATTCCCTTGAGTTGGGATCGAACCCACAACCTATAGTGTTTAGAGTCACACACTTATGCCCATGCACGACTGGCCTCACACTGTAGACAATTTCAACTTTATTTACAAAGCTAAATTTAACTTTAATACGATTTAGTTCCACTTCCGCAGTGCGTGCCAGGAGACGACTAATTACCTCACGACAGTGCAAGAGGGAGTTTCGAGCGCTATACACGCTTAATTAGAATAGTTACCATAATGGCTTCCTTACTGATTTAATTCGCGAGTCGAGGATCGGAGGTTAGTACTCGTATAATTTTAATGCGACGTTGTTAGTGGATCCGATAATCCATGTATTATTATTATTATTCAGCTTCACGCTGTATCCCGCACACAGCAGGATAGGTAGAGGGAATCCAGTGATAAGACACTCCGTTCCCCACTTTCTGTCGAATTGTGGAAGCATTGCGTGTTGAGTGGCAGAACTCAACGCCGCGCTTTGCCTCGACACGGGACCGAAGAAAATGGAAAAATGAACGTAAATAAACTTAGCAATTTTCAACCACGTCTTAAGATGAAGTCACTATAAATGTATTATTATTTTAAATATATTCCTTATGTAAATATCGTGAGGCCAGTCGTCGGACACAGGCGTGTCACTGTAAACGCATAACAAGGTATATAATAAAAAAATTGTGAGTTTGATTCCTACTAGAATAAAGGAAATATATAATATATTTAATTTCTTTGCTCTGGTGTCGAGGCAAAGCGTGTCATTGATTCTGCAACTCAACACTTTTTAGATGGAAAGTGGAAAGCGGAGTGTCTTAACATTAAACTTCCTTTGCCAACTCTACATCAGTGAGACAGCGTGAAGTTAATAAAATCTTATTTTTTGCCTGTGTACAAATTAAATTTGTTAAAAAAATGTTCTTTCATTTTGATTGCTCTTAAAAGTAAGACAAAACTCTAATAGGCAGCGAATAAAGCACGAAGCTAATAAAGGTAACTCGTTAACACTTTTATCAAACTCCAAACGGCTAAGCTTCGTCTTTGTTTCCTACATTTAAAACAATTAAAAGAACTTTGTATCTGTAATTTTCTTTATCCATCAAGCCTCGAGAAAACAAACGTTCGAGACTAAACAAAAACTCTGAAATGCTTAAGACTTTTAATAAGTTTAAGAAAAGAAAATGTTTGTTAACTTTACAAATTAAATGCTTTGTGCTGTTATTTGGTAATTTGTAGATTCTAAATTTTAATTAATTCAAAACAAGTGAGACTATTAAGTGGCTATTTATTTTTCTATTTAGCAAAATATTTTAAAGGTTCCGTATCTCAAGATGAAAACCGGAAGCCTTGTAGGATCATTTTCTAGTCCGTCTGCCTGTTTGTCAAGACCATCTTGAGATCGCGGGTAAGTATCAAGCTGCAATTAATATAATATATTTACATCTATGGTCAACGTAATTAAAAGATACGAGAGCTTACAGATAGTTTTAAATTGAATTCACCACGTTATCAAATCTATAGCCTTTCCTGTTGAGCAAGAAGTGAGAACTTACATTACGATAAAGAAAATAATCCAATAATCTAATTGAATTGATAAAAATTAATACAATTATAACTGTACTTCATTACATACAAAATGAATGCATACGTCCGAAAATTTAAGTTTGTCATCTCTTATAAATAGAACTTTTCGTTGACATACCCTCCTTAAATATGTACGAAACTCTCGTATCGGAATCCGACTCGCAATTGACCAGTTTTTTTTGTATTAAGCATAGAAAGAATAGAGTATTTATTTTTGTACAGAAATATTTATTTCTACGGTGAAATTATATTAAAACATAATGATTTAGATTCACTTAATAGAATTTGCTCTACCGACCTATGTGTATGGGTTATATTGAGATAATATTTAAACGGGCTACTTGTCTCCTATATACTAGGATAATATAAAATAATTCTTGTAACATAATTGATGTTCCAAAATTTCACAAAGCAGAATAACTTTGTCTCTTGAAGGTAAAAAGGTAAGAGAATGTCTACTCTTATTAAGTTTACGGTCTTTGAGATTTCCCTGTAGGAATTTTCTTCGACATTGCTACAGTCTAACTCTATTTTTGCTTTATTATAATTTTTATTTTGAGACAGTAAACATTTTGTGCGTGATTTTTTTATTAAAGCTTTGATTGTTATAACACGATTATTTAGTTATTTCAATATTCAGCTTCACGCTGTATCCTGCACACAGCAGGGTAGGCAGAGGGAACCTATTGTTAAGACACTTCATTCCCCACTTTCCGCCGAATTCTGGAGGCATTGCGTGTTGAATGGCAGAGCTCAACACCGCACTTTGCCTCAACACCAGAGCGATAAAAATAAATATAAAAGTATGTACATATTCCATTTCCTCGATTGGGGATCGAACCCACAACAGTCGCGTTACAGTCACACACTTGTGCCGCTGCGCTACGACGGCCTCATATTTAATATTTGATTTGGCAAACATAAAACAAAGAATAAAATATGTATTTAATATAAGAACGAGACCTTATGTTATTTTGATACTTAAAATGAATATAGGTGTTTTAATTTCTAAAGTCATAAATAACCACTTTTTTATATCAACTTCATACAACACACAATCATTTCGTATACCAAACACATCTCCCCAGGTATTCTCCTACAGAATTGCAAGCTATTGAAGTTCGAGCTAAATCCGTGGTGCAAGTGTTCCGTGGAGATAGCGCAGCTCCACTAATGCCCTCTGAATCTAACCTGTTCCCGCGAGAGTGCACGCTATCTACGAATGGAACTGCTGGTGGTGACGTAATGAAGTGACTATAAAGGAAATGTTGAACAATCCGCTAAACGATTCTGCTATTTGATTTGTAGTAAAGATAGAATTGATCTTAGATTGTAGGTAAGTTATGTTACGGTGTGCTGGGATTTCGTTGTGAAATAAGTTGTTTGTTTTAGTTTTAAATGTTTGTGTTATGTATTATTTGTAGTAATACTTTTTCACATATTTTTCTATTGTTATGATCAACGTCAACGTATCGACGTGAACCCTACAGATTTTGATTACGATAAGAATTTTAAACAAAATGCATTAAAAACAACGTATAAACGCTCGTATGTTTTGATTGCGTTGACGTAGGAACTTAGTGTGTAATAAACAAATCAAATAAATATTTATTTGAGGCCTCTCATGGCGCAGCTAGCTAGGTGTGACTGTAAAACCGACTGGTTGTGGGTTCGATTCCCACTCGAGGAGATAAAATATTTCTTTAAACTTATATTTTCATTTCTTCGCTCTGGTATCGAGGCAAAGCGTGGCATTGAGTTCTGCCACTCAACACGCAATGCCTCTAGAATACGGCAGAAAGTGGGGAACGGAGTGTCTTAACACTGGATTCCTGGGATACAGTGTGAAGCTGATTTTTGATTTTTTTAAATTAATATTTAACCACGATCCAACTCAATCACAGAATATTATTTACTTACATAATAAGGTATATGAAACTTTACAAAAGTATAACTAAATCTTGATTATGATATCACAACAATTACTTCTATCAGAGTTGCTATCGTACATGTTCAGAACCGGCTATATTCCCAAACGACGTTCGTGCGCGTCACTAGCACAATACATTTGTAATTGAATTTACAAAGGTGACACGGACCCCCAACGCCGACGGCGGCTTTGTAGAACATTTAAATTGAATATAACTTACCATTACCTTGGGTTGCTTTGTTAATAGCTTTTAATGAGTTACGCATTTAAATAGTTTTTTTTCTTTTCAATTGTAATAAGCCTAATAATTAACTGTTTTTCAGGTACACGCTGTATCCCGCATGTAGCAGGGTAAGCAGAGGGAACCTAGAGCTAAGACACTCTGCTTCCCAGGTTCCGCTAAAGCCTGAAAGCATTACGTGTTGTGTAAAGGAACTCAACAATGCGGTTTGCCTCGACAAATGAAAATATGTTTTTTTTTTCCTCGAACGGGGATTGAATACACAACCTGTATGTCCCTGCACTGAGACTGGCCCCAATAATTTCACTTTTGCGCGTTTAGTACAATACAATACAGTATACAGTAGTACAACATAATCGTAATCTAAAACACGTAATCAGCAATGTAAGCAGGCTGTGGGTAAGCGTGGCTCTTACAGCAGTTTCGATAATCCATAAATCCTTGTTCGAAAGCTCTAGTCCTCTATTTGTAATCTGCACAATATTTTCTTTGTTGCTTTTGATTACAAGCTTAGATATACAAATTTTATAAAGTAGCATTTGTTGTCTGCGCGACGTATTCACATATACCTACACTGATTTTAAGCGATATTTTTGTGGGTTCGAACCCTTTCGGTATTTAAATTATTTTAATTTATCAGCTCTAGTAAAACAAGGCGTAATCTATTTATTCTCCCAGTAATAGGTAGGATTTATTGTGAAGCTAAAAGCTTGAATTAAACACCAAAAAGAGGCAGAAGACACAAACACGGCTGCCACTATACCCGTGTTTGTGGAGCCTGAGCTTTGTTCAACTGAGTTTCTTTTGGCACTCGGACGTAGTGCATAATTACATACATTATAGCGGAACATAATTTATCTGGTATTTAAAAAGAATAACACGTAAAAATAATAAAGCTTATAAATATTAATTGCATAAATTGTTAATTTATTCGCTGTAAAATATTGCTTTATTTTCAAAAACCACTAACAAAAATAATCTCGAACCATCTTTCCCAAGATTATATTACCACATCACAGATGACGAAGAATATGAAGATATAACATAACATAATACTTGCGTGAGCAGTCAGTCACTTACCACAATTTCTTTGTGCTTTGAAAAACTTAATTGAATTGATGCCCTCCAGCAGACAACTCGTATACGCCTTGAAAATGTATTTATTTGTTTGTTCTATGTGTACGAGAGCTTTCTGACTTTAAGCTTAAAAAATATATTTTATGTAGACATGTTTACATGTGATTTCATTTGAATATTAATTAGATTAGTCTTTTGGGCAACTATGACGGTATGGAAATCAAAATTAAGTAAATTATGGCTTAAATTGGAAACCATTGTGGTACAATGGGACATTGCCTAATTGCATATAGATACGGGTCCGACCGCCAGCCGGTGAATTGATTCTATTCAGATTCTATTCAGTTATTTTAATTTTCCTGCTGAGATAGATTGCCAAGTTGGGTTTTTCTAATTATGCGGAAAACGGAGAATAGGAAACGGAGTATCTTGGCGCTGAATTCTAAGACATATACATAAAATCAAATTAAAAATACACTGTACCTAGTTAGCTAACTGGGAGCCTAGTGTAAAGACACTCCGTTTTGACTCTATTTTTGAGCTAACGCGCTAAAAGTCGCACGCTTCTGCTATCCACCGTAGCAGCCTTATATTACATTTATATTTAATTTTATAAATAAACATAGAAAAATAAAAGTAAATAGTACGTTATCTTCATCCAACGAATCGTAGGACGAAGCGACATCTATACAATCCTAATATAACTCTAGTTGTAATAACTTTCTATTCCCTCAGCAAGTATGTAACAAACCGCACGAGACTCGACTCTCCAGATTAAGCACACATTAATTGTCAATATGGATCTCGTTAGTTCGACCCTAAATCTGACTTGCTCTGAGGAATAGTATTTGAATTTGTGTAAATTCTAACAAACCAAAGTATAATGAAATTTTTATGACAAAAATACGTTTAATAACTTTATTAAATTATTTAAACAAAATAAATTCTTAGTCCGGCTTTAAATATTGTTACAATTAAAAATAAATAAAATATTACTTTTGAATTTGCAATCTATCTTTTTTATACGATTGAATTGATTGAATTGACGTATAAAAATGATAGATTCGAAATTCAAAAGTAATATTTTGCTTATTTTTAATTATATACATATATATTTTTCTTCTCTCTGGTGGAGTTAGTGTGGCGTCAAATTGAAATAAAAAAAAATAAATGATTAATACTAATTTAATATATATTTTTAGTATATAAGAGCAAAAATAGCATCTCTCTATATGTCTATTATATTGTATGTAACTGAAAACATATACGTTGAAGGGTTTTTTGATCAGAACATTCAATTAACAAAAAATCGATTTCAGACAAGCTCTTATAAAAGGTGATTTAAAATTATATTATATTTTTAGGGTGATTTTTTTTTTTTTTGACTTTACTGAGTGACAAATGACAAACTATGTGTTATTGTAATTATACTTATTGGTATGCGTTTGTAAGTTCAATGTAAGAGTAGACGGTCTCTACATACATATATACAGGATTTTATAAACAAGAGACTAAACAGGTAGATTTCAGCAAATGCCGTTTTTAATAAAAACCTAGAGGTTATAAGCTAACGGTCATTTATTATTTCTTAAAAATATTATAAAAGGCAATGATTACGGAAATTTATTCTGAATTTCATATTAAAATAAATATTAAAGTATACACGTATCATTAAAAATTCATACAGTCCAGATAAATTGTATTTGATGGAAACGAACCACATATAAATGAATAACATAATTTTTGAATTTGTACTAGTAAGGTATGATAATAAATTTGCTTATAAACGTATTGATTTCTAAAATTTCTCAGAAAGTGGGGAAGTGGGAAATTTTTTATGATTCGAAATCTATTTTTTTTTTTCATCTTGGCATTGTATCAGGCTAGTGCATTGCATGTGTCAGGCTAGGCAGGAGAAGCTTAGTGTTAAGACACTCCTGCTCCCTTCTTTCCACCGAATTCTGAAAGCATTTGATTGATTGATGGAATTCAACGCCGTGCTTGGAGTCGTTAGCAGAGCAATGAAATAAAAATATTATTTATTACGCGACTGAGAACCAAACCTACACACCACAACCTGTCACGTTAACAGAACTGAAACAAACTTTAATATTAACCCACTATCTATAAAATCGCAAAGGTTGCAGTTTTTTTAATATATGTACCGTTGTAGTCGATTTGTCTACTCACCAAGTGGCACTCCAGTTCAGCAAGAGTCACTGCTGCGACGCTAAGAGGAGTAAACAATACGAATGTAACAATAACCGTAAAACGCGAAACGCAAACGAACTTACTACTCCGTTGATAACATTAAGTTAAACGAATTTCTGCATACGAACGGATATGGGACTTATCTTTTTAAATGCCCAGACATTGAGTGATATTTATTTTATTCTTCTTTACTATACAGACATTTTTTGTTTAAAATTGTAGAATCACGCGACCGTAGAAGTGACAGGTTGTGCATTCGATTCCCATCCGAGGTAATGAAATGTTTAATATTTTCATTTCTTCACTCTGGTAACAATCAGTTGAAACGCGGCGTTAAGTTCCACCACTCAACATGCAATACTTCTGGAATTTGGCAACGGGAGTGTTTTAATGGGAATGGAGTGTCTGAACACTAGGTTCCCAGGCTCGCCGTGCCTACCCTGATATTTCATCATAATCTGTTAAAATTATTACTATAACCCCGCATTTTTTTTATATTACACATAAAGCATTTATTTTAACTATAAAAATATTATTTTGTATCTATGTTACACTCGTACTTTGAAAAAGGTTTTACAATAACATATTACGAAAAGGTTTATTGCATGAAGGGACGCGACAGTCACAGCCGTGTCCGCACCGCCGCGGTACTTGTTACTCAATTATAACTTGAAATAGAGTTAACTATGGCTTTGTGTTCGTGAAATGTAGAATTCAAATTGGGTTGTGTACCGTCAAACACACAGTGTAACACAGTGTAACGTAACCGACGGGAAAATATACGAGTATACTGCTCTATATAGAGTGACTAAATATTCACTATTTTGTTCCTTTATTTGTACATGTATCTAATCACTAATGTAAACATTATAAATAGAAAAAATGGTAAAATAATTATTATTTTATAAGTGTGTTGATTACTACTACTTGAACTAATTCCAGTCTGAATGCGTCCGCTCGACGGCCGCAAGCCGAGGTTCGAGTCTCGCAGGGAGCGCCCTTACAGTCGTCGACTTCTTCACAGGCAGCAAGTGCTTGCATTTCTTCAGGGACAGATTACCCTCTTCCTTACCCAATCGGTATTGCTGTGAAAGCCAATAGGGCTAACAGCATTAACTTCATATTTGAAAAAAGGAAACAATCTGAATGCATAGTGCATTCAAATTGCATTATCAAAGCAGTCTGCATTACTTACCTCTATACCTTTACTTTTTATTGACAAAACTAAATTTTTAATAAATTTCATTATTCCTTCCTATCGTACGGGGTGTTTTTATCTTCACTAATATTATTGAAAGCACTTTATTAAGAACTCTATAAAAGCCTAATACTATTAATATGAAAGGGATTTTGCCCAAAATTCAAAAGTGGTTTTTTTTGTAAAGTAAAAGTAAAATAAAATGCCATTTGTTAAGAATGAAGTACACGGACAGTAACCTATCAAAACAACAACGTCGTTCACGCCTCATTCACGAAATCGAGTCGTAGATATTGGCGGTGAAGTTGAAGGTTGGATAGGCTTATTATAAAAAAATGCATAAAATAATATATGTTTTGCGAGAAAGAAAAGTGTCAGATCGGTCATGCTCGGGGGATGTGCCTAGGCGGCTCCGACAACAAATCCGTTATAAGACGTAGGAAAAAATCTGGGGACAAGGTTAAAGGATGTTAAAAGAGTGCTTCGTGCTTGAATTTTTTTTCCACGCAGCTACACAAGAGCGCTACAGAAACCTATTACGATTTACTAGTAACTCCTTATCCTGTACTCTTTACCATACCAATAACGAGCTATTAAGCCTTTTTCCTTGCTTTGCATATTCCCTGCAACTGTCTTTCAAGATCAGGAACAAAACCCCCTACACTACAAGTGATGTTACAATTATAATTTAAATTAAAATAAGCTTCACGCAGTATCCCGCATACAGCGGGCAGGCAGAGGGAATCTAGTATTAAGACGCCCCGTTCTTCAATTGTAATTTAATTTATTATGTTAAAAAGTCACTAAGGCTAAAATAAATACCACTGTTAAAATTTATCAATATAATCCTGATATAATCAAAAATAATTGATTTAGGTGGAATGTCTTGAACTACAATATATTTTATTTAATAAATTAATGAAATGTGTTCTTATATAATTATGGTAACAAAAAAATAAAAATAAAAGCACTTAATTTCTCTTGTCTTTGTTATATTTTTTATTGTTACTCCGCCATCATTAGTCACAGCTTACCTACTTAATAAAAAGATGGAATATCCCATGCAAAACAATTTGTTTTTTTTTTTAATCAAACCAGTAGACCTGGATATGCAACTACATTTTTCCGAATAAGTAAAATGGCGTGCTAATAATAAATAAAATGTATCCAAAAAGTCTATGAATCTTAATATAAGCAATGGATTCTAGATCTCAGCTGTAACTATCGACAAAGTATTCGAATTATTGGCTATACCAATTTGTATAGGATGTTGTTCAATTCCTATACAAATTGGTATCGACAACGATTCGAATACTTTGTCGATAGCTGTTCGTGCTTGGTCTACTGTACCTTATTGAACAAAGATGAATGGACATCGTTCGTTTCGGCTTGCAGCCATTAACCTTACCTTTAAGATAATGCCCGGATCTAACCCAATCTTAATCAGTATCAATAAGTCTTGTAAATCTATTGAGATTTGTTTCGCAGTCTTGTAATGAAATGGAGATAGTGAATCATAGAATATTTTAGTTAAGCAATAAAATATAAATTACTGGAAGTTTTACAATAGTTTTAAATATTTTGTTGTGAGATGTTTAACATTTTCTAACTTGTTATTTCGCTTGCGGCTTCGCCCTCCTCAACTATAGGATTATTTTAGGAAAGTACATAATTCTTTTAGTATGGCTTTATACTCATACTGTTATTTACAAATTTTAGATTAAACCTTTCTTTGTTTTGGGATTTTAATTGTTTATGCTCGCAAAAATTGTTTTATTTAATTAAAACAAGTTCATATCTATCTAGTGTGACGTAGATCAAACAGAAAAATGAATTAATAACAAACAAATAAACATTGGTAATAACTAATACATTTAATGTATAAAAATTCAACTTTACTCAAATGACAACCGTCATCGTCGTCTGCCCGCAGGCGGCTCGTAGGCGAGGTAGTTTTGAATCTGTGACATTGCCAAAAATATTTATTATAATGATGTACAGTAAGGTACAATTTCAATCTAGATAAAACGCCAAAGGTGACTAATATATTTATTTTCGGAAGATTAATTTCAAATTGGAGAAATTACATTAACAGACAAAATATACGAGGCCGTCGCACTAGGGCTTACTGGGGGAATGAAATGCTTAATGTTTTCATTTTCCTCTCTATGGTAATGAGGCACAGCGCATTAAGTACCGCCACCTAGTAACGCAATGTCTCCAAAATTCAACGGAAAGTGGAGAATAGAGGTGTTTTAATGCAAAAAGAATGTTTTAACATTCGATTAGACCAAGTATTAAGAAAAAATACAGCGTTGAGTTCTGCCACTCAACAGACAATTGCGAAGAGCGGAGAATCCTCACACTACGTTCTCTACCCTGAGACCACCACTCAATGTGAGATAAAATGTAAAGCTGAAATAGAAAACCATGTTTTATATGTTTCGGTCTATAATAATATTTTTTTTTTGTTAAAAGAAATAAAACGAAAAAAATTTAAACATCTGTTTTATTTGTAAATATTTTAATGTTAACGTTCAATATGTGTGTGTGTGATCAGAACTTTTTACGGCAAGACTTTATTATGAACCAAACATTTTGCGTGTTTTCTTAATTCCTGTTGGGAAATCTCGAGGCCTATAATGTTAATAAGAGTTCACTTTACCTTTTCGTATTTACTTTAATGAAACAAAGGCGTCGTAAATGCGGTTAACTTGAATACTAAAGAAATTTGATGGGACTTGTTTTCAGAGTTTTAATCAGAATCAAATAAGTTTCACGCTTTATCCTGCACACAGCAGGGTGGGCAAAGGGAACTTAATGCCAAGACACTCCGTTCCCTCCTTTTGCCGAATTCTGGAAACATTGCTTGTTGAGTGGCAAAATTCAACGCCGCGCTTTGCCTCGACACTAGAGCCAAGAAATGGAAACATAAATTTAAATTTCATCTCATCGAGTGGGAATTTTTGCTTAGGCCTGACTAAGTTTTAGTCGGGTCTTTTTAATTCTGCAGTACATTTCCCTATCAACGTTAAAAAAATAATTCGATAAATACTAAAAGCAGAGACAGCAAAAACATAATGTATTATAATTAAAAAAATGCAACAAAAAATAATAAAATGTAATTATGCAAGCCGTACACGCGACGTCCCGTCACAAACATAGTTACCTGCATCCAATTAGCTCACCGGGGTTGAATTGTAAATCCTCGCAGCGTCCTCCGCCGTCGCGTAATGCCATTTACAGTTTTTATACTATCATTCAAAGTTTTCTTTATTTCGTTTTTGATATGAATATATAATTTTATTAATATATTTTTTTGATTTTTATAATTGGTAGTTTGATTTAATTTTGCTTTTCATTTTTAATAATTTGCTTGTATAATATAGAGGTCAGTCTTAGTGCACATGAACAAGCGTGCGACTGTAAGCACGATAGGTTATGAGTTCGATTCCCGCACGAATGTAATATTTAATATTTTCATTTCCTCGCACTGGTACCGAGATAAAGCGTGGCGTTGAATTCCGCCACTCAACATGTACTCGTATTGTGTTAAGATACCAAAGTCAGGGTCAGGAGGCGTTGGCCTCCAGACTTTATCTCTTTGGGAACACATTGTGTTAGCACTAGGTTCCCAGATTTTCCTCTGTCTACTCTGTGCTGGATACAGCGTAAAGCTAAAAAATCTTTTTCATTTTATATAAAAGTTTATATATATACAAAGAAATTAATCTGCTATTAAAATTTATAAATTGTATTAAGATCCCGTTGTATATGAAATATTGTAAAATATTGATGTTGTTACCTGCGGTATTGTTGCTGGCAATTAGTTGTTGACAACAACCCAACGACAATCAATCAGAGGATTCTGGAGCAATGGAGAAACTTAATCTACCATTTCTATTCTGTGAAAACAGCAACTTTTATAGGTTTTACGTTGCTTATTAGAATTTAATAGAATCTTGTTGATTTAAAAAATTATTAAAATTTATCAATAGATTTTTGGTTACTAAATAAAATACATATTAGATAATAAATTCCGCGAGAGATTTTTTAAATAGACATAATTTCATCTCCAAGCATTATTATCGATACCGGTAAAGGTAAAGAGTGGAGAATAGAGCGTAGGGTCACCAGGATTTTAAGTTATTTCGTGGAGTATAGAGTGGAGCCAAGGGACAAGGTGATCCTCTTATAAGAATTCCATTTTTCTTTTGTGTCCGTATCTGAAAAGAAAAGACCTAAAAACAGTATTCTTATAGAATCACCATGTTGTCTATCTGTCCGGATAAGCCTCTGTCTGTTGGTCAGCCAAAATCCTATTTCTCAGGAACGCGTGATGTCAAGCTATAATAAATATGAAAGAGAAATACTTAAGTCACACACAGTCTCTTCTAAGTTTATGCTTTATATGTGCAGCGTAGAATAAATATCTACAGGGTACTTACCGCTCAGAAGTGAGAACTTCCAGTACAAATAAAATTGAAGCCGTCGTGGCGCAGTGGAATTTTGCGATCGTAAATGCGACGGTTTCGAGTTCAATTCCCACTCGAGGGAAAGAAATATATAATTTTATCATTTGCTCGATCTGGTAACAAGTTAAAGCGCGGTGTTAAATTCCGCTACGGAACACGCAATGAGTCGAGAATTCGATGGAGAGTGGGGTAAAAAGTGTCTTTGAAAGACCGACTCGCATTCTAATTCATTTTCTTATAATAAAATATACTCTAATACATAAAACGAATTACCACGTTGCCTGATATAATATTAAACTTTATTTATAATATGATAAGTATACATTTGTAACACAACTGACCTGTTTCCAAACGAATAGGAACAATTTCCATTGATAGGATTTACAATGACACACCGACGGGTTGACGCTTCCCGTTAATCTCACCGAAATTGAGTCCCCTTTTGAGAGCTCTCGATTCCATTTTGATTGCAGCTTTCACAGATTACATCATTCTCTACAATGATTGGATGACGTTCGACCAAAGTCAAGGAATTGTCTATAAGTAAATACCCTTGGAATGGACCTTACCTATTTTGGGAAACGTTTGTTTCTTTGTGTTTGGTTTCTCGTAAAAAATGAACAGTACTGCCATGTATTTTTATTTTATTTCGTTTAATATTTAAGAACTCTTTATTTGTATTTATGTTTTTTAATCTCACTAAAGTGAGATTAAAATCTTTTATTTTAATTTCCGCATGTCAAGCGATCACAGAACAAACAATATTTGAAATGTTAAAAATAAACTTCCGCCGAATTAAAGAGGCATTGCGTTTTGAGTGGCAGAAGTCAATGCCGCGCTTTGCCTCATCATCAAAGCGAAAAAAAAATTTGTTAAAGATTTCATTTCCCCAAGTCTGAATCTAACCTACAAGCTGTCACGTAATTACAGTCACTTTTTCCTCTGTGCTACAATTGGTTTCTTCAGAAACAGAATACCCTCTTCCCCTTCCCACGACAGCTGTCGCTGTAAAAGCCAATAGACCTAACAGCATTAACCTCATGTTCGAAAAAAAGCCACGACTGGCCTCAAAATGGAGAATGCATAAAAGTATTTACAGGAATAGAGTGTCTTAACACTAGGTTCACAAAGTGGATAAGCTCCGAGATCTTTGCCTTAGTTGATACAGCCACGTTGTGCTAACTGCATTTGCAGTTAATTGTACAAATCTGAAGTCATTAAGTGTTGAGTGGTGGAACTCAACGCCGCTTTTTGATTCAGAAAATGAAATATTTGCTAGTAATTTTATATCCCAGACATCTTACCTTCTAATGACGTAAAGGAAAATCTTAATAAAATTAAATAGGTAAAGCAACTAATATACTTATATTTAGCCTGAGAAAGTACATAAAAGCCTTCAAAGTTGTCTTCAAATAATAAAAATAACAAAGGTTTTTCATTATTCAGAAAGATGTAAAATAGTATTTTAAGGCCGGTCATGGCATAGGAGCACAAAGTGTGACTGTAAAACCGACAGGTATTGGGTTCGATCCCCACTCGTGGAGATTAAATATTTGGTTAAATTTCTTCGCTCTTGTGTCGAGGCAAAACTTTTTCTACTTTAGTTATTTTCTCATATTTTTTATGTAAACCAGCCTAGTGATAAAATTCTTAAGTTAAAAGTATTACGAAGTAGCGTCTAAGAACCTAAAATTTTCATCAAGTAGTACTTTACAAGCACTTGACTCTCAAAGGCATATTTTAATATTAATAATTAATTAACCATTCTAAGCAAATGGCCTTCTCTACCTAAGTGGTTAATTTTAAAGAAGAAGTGTGTATTTTTTAAATACCTATCTATAAACATTGAATTTAAAGATTTTTTCTTCATGCTATATCTCGCATATAGCAGGGTAGGCAGCAAGAATCTGAAAACCTAACATTGGGATACTCTGTTCCCATTAGGACACCTCCATTCCCCACTTTACGCCCTATTCTGGAAACATTGCGTATTGAATATCGAAACTCAATGCAGTAATTTGTCTTGTTACCAGAACGTGGAAAGAAAAAGTTTTTTTTTAAATACACTCCTTATAATTTCTATTAGGCACTTGCCACACGAATAGTAAAATCTACTAGCATAATGTTTTATACTCTGCATTATTATTTTTATAAGTTAAGTATAAATCAGCGATATTTATTATCATTTGCCCGAATGTTTATTTACAACTTGGTAACTAGAAATTGAGGCAAATTCTAAAGGAAATAAAACATCAACTAAGTATGCAGATTCCGCAGACATGTTTACAGTGTTTGACGTTACGTCTGCAATTGACGTGAGAGCCAAATTGTGGGTAGATAAGTAAAATATTTAAATGTATTGCATTGTGGTGGGTGTTATTTTAATAATGCGCTTACACAAAATTTTATAACAAAAACATATTTTATGTCTGATGCTGTATCCCGTAAAGCGACGGAGCATGTGAACTAAGTGTCAAGACACTCAGTTCTCCACTCCACAAAACTCAAAAACAACGATGAATAAAAATTTTAATTTCTCTGAACGGAGACAATGGTCATGATCAGTCATATACAATATTTCTATCTAGTGATCAAATATACTTTTTTGCTATTTTTTACAACTTATGCAAAATCTCTCCTTTAAGTAACTCATATATTCTCAGTCTAAAAGTTAGTGCCACTAGCGGTTATGTAACGCACTAAGTTTTAAATTATGTTCCCAGCGGCACGACTATACCGCAACTTATGCGTTAAAGCTTAAAGATTTTTGGCTCAATTGTCAAGGTTTATTAGAACAAATCTTAGGGAACTAAGTATGAATAAATTTCTTTATAGATTATTATATGTATTGTATAGATTATAACACGCAATGCCCCAAGAATTCGGGGGGAAAAAGAAAGTGGGGAACGGAGTGTCTTAATACTATGTCCCCTGCTGTGTGCGGTATACAGCGTGAATCTGATTTAATTTGATTATATAGTTTATTATATGTAGCATAGAGGCCATCGTTGAGCAGAGGCACTAGGGTGTGAATGCGATGGTTGTGGGTTCGATCCCTGAACGAAATATTTACTTAAATTCATATTTCTGTTACTTCGCTCTGGTATCGACGCAAAAGCACGGCGTTGACTTCCGACACTCAATACGCAATGCCTCCAGAATTCGGGGAAAAGTGGCGCAACGGAATGTCTTAACACTATTTTCCCTCTGCCTACCCTGCTGTGTGCAGGATACAGCGTGGAGCAGATTTTTTTTTGTTTATGTGTAACATACACAAAATCCCCCCAAGTGGGAATCAAACTCAAAGCCGTCGTATTTACAGTCACACATTGCGCCCACGACGGCGTTCTTAATATATCTAAACTTCGAAATCTAAATCGTTAGATTTCTTCATTCATTAAAAATTGCAAAAATAGACATCAAATAATCAAATCGATCAATTGAATGAAAATTAACTACTGCGAGGTAAACCTGGATAATACTGTATAATTAATAATGATTTGTTCCTCAGTCTAATTAATAGTAGTTTCATCACTATTATAAACACATTGTGTATTGTATTTTAGGCCTTATATACTATGTTCATTACGGGCGCTTATTGCATGACAAATGTGTTGAGCAAGCTTGACGTTTATAAATTGCACGCAGATGGACACTATGCTAGCTTAGATCACGAATGACATAATTGATGACAGCGGTCAGAGCTTATTTATATCTACATATTATATACCTAGAGACTTAGTGAATATAAATATATAGAAAATATTGTTCATTTATAGAAAATAAAATTATATTGTATGGTTTAAAAGGAGAATAATTATATTTCGAAAATATTGTTCTTGTCTGAATATTTTAAAAGCTTTTTAAAAGACTTTTGTAGATAAGGCTGTCGTGGCGCAGAGACACAAGTGTGTGACTGTACTGCGACGGTTGTGGATCTCCACTCGTGGAAGTGAAATATTTATTTTGGTTCATATTTCCATTTCTTCGCTCTCGTGTCGAGGCTAAACGCGTCGTTGAGTTCTGCCACTCAACACGCAATGCCTCCAGAATTCGGCAGAAAGTGGGGGACTCAATGTGTTAACACTAGGTTTCCTCTGCCTACCCTGCCGTGTGTGAGAAACGGAGTGAAGTTGATATAAGCTATTCTGATTTATTTATTTTGTACATATCACACTAAAACCTATAGTTAGTCGTATTGTGTCTATTTAATATATATATACGAGTAAAGTACGAAACAATCAAGAATAATTAATAATATATTAAAGATGCAAGAATATTATTATTACTTATTTCTTAATTAAATAAATCTTTTATAATTATATTATTCAATTAGATACAAGTTATAGTTCAAATATATATAAGTACATACATTTATATTAAAATAATACATTTAAGTTGCCAGTAATAAGGCGTAAGCCACATTTCTACGTGATTGTAAGGTGGAATGGGTCACGGGTGGGATAAACTAATCTCGCCCAGGGCACACTATGGGTCAAACGGTCTCAGATAGCTATTGTTACAATTAAATGTTTTATGATTTTGGTTTTGACCTTTGTATGATATTTTAATTAGATTGTTATTCGCATTATACGAGTATGTATTTGGTAAAGTAAAAGTTAAATGTATCTTTTGATATCATATTTACAAATAAGAGAAGCTTTGCTAACAGTTCTTCAACATCATATATAAATGCAACATTTTGTGGTACCATTGGAAATTATAACAAAAACTAATTATTTTTTGACACTTTGGCTTTGCGTAGTGACGTCTCCTCGCTGTGCGTTCTCTATCGCATTTATCACGGGAAGTGTTCTGAAGAACTGTTTCACCTGTTACCTGCCGCCGAATGTTCCAACCGCACAGTACGTCACAAACTTAAATATCATTCATACCACCTGGATACGTGGCACTCCACTACGGTTACGGTACGGTTTCGTAGGAATTTCCTTCCACGCACCACGGAATTGCGGAATGGCCTACCCGCGGCAGTGTCTCCAGGTCGATATGACATGTGTACCTTCAAAAAGCGCGTCTATCTTCACCTTAAAGGCCGGCAACGGACAGGAGCTACACCTCTGGTGTTACAAGGGGTCGTGGGCGGCGGTGATCACTTACCTTCAGGTGACCCGAACGCTCGTTTAAAAATAAATTATATTTGAATAGATTTGTTTTGTGTATTTTGAGCTAGTGAAATATTTTAAAGAATACATAGATTATTATTTTACAATGATAATGTCGGAAACTAGATATTGTCATTTTTATTCTAAATAAAACATAAATACATTTAAAAAGAAACATCAGTCCCAAAACCAGTAACCTTCATTTACTTCATTAAGTTATTTAGTCATATCTCCATTGTTGAAAAGGATTATCTTGTTTTGTTTACGCGTAGCTTACATAGTTTAGCACCGTATTACCATACATATTACGCTTTTAATCCCTTCGATCTTAGCATTGACCCTTGTTGTTGGTTATCTTATACGATTTACATAAATATGTAATTACTAGCGGCCTGTGAGCGGCTTCGCCCGCTTGAACTACTTGGACTTGGTTGTTGTTGTTCTTTATTTATGGCGTTCCGAGCGTGCCAGTCCAACACTAATCACTTCGCAACTACATGGTTATTCATTTAAAAAAACAGAATATCAGTGACAATCATTAATGACATCGAATAAATGATTCGAATATCGA
>DWGR01000213.1:0-27697 GCA_018247715.1 Heliconius burneyi
CCGGATATTTTTTATTGTTTCCTATTTTTTCTTATTTTATATTCATGAACTAGAACAAGGCAAGGCACTGCGTTTAACTTTGCCACTCAACACACAATGCCTCAGGAATTCGGCAGAAAATGGGGAATGGAAGTGGTTTAATGAGAACGAAGGCTCATTACACTATGGTACTACGGGAAAAGCTGATTTATTGATACCTAAACATGATAATGCTTTAACAGCTGCTACCAATACCAACCACCACCACCACCAATTTACCACCAATTTATTGTGATAAATTTTTATTGTTCACACTTAAAAGTTTATTTTAACTGCCTAAGCCTGGAAACTTACTGATAAGACACTCTTTTCCCCGTTAGCACACTTGTCCACTTTTCGCAGAATTCTTGCGGCATTACATGTTGAGTGGCGGGACTCAACCCCACGCCTTGCCTCGTTCCAGAGCGACAAAATTAAAATATTAGTTATATCATTCTCCCGAGTGGGAATTAAATCCATAACCGTCAAGCTTATGTACCCGTATACACGCTTGTGAATCTGTACGACGACGGAGTTTTTAAGAAGACCTTAATTGGTTCAAAACGGTGATCAATGACTATGAATCGGAATCAGGGAGTATCGTTATTCTATTAACTTAGCATGTCGCCTAGACTACAATTTATATAAAGATTTTGAATATTTTGTCTACATTAAAACAATAATTTAAGCAGGCAAAACCGCGGTTGGGACGGTAGTCTAGGTATCATACTACCTACAATAATTATAATAATTTTGTCTTACATAATAAATTATAAAAAACAAAATGATCAATTATATTATATTAATAAATCCGTTAGCAATTGTTACTTACCCCTGTCATGCAGATCGAATCTCTGTACAGTTAAATCTTAAAATGCCACGGGTGATTCATTTATGTTTAGGTAAATGTATGTATGTATGTATGTATAGTACGAAAGTTGGCCCAATAATGTATTATTCATATATAATTAGCGGAAAACCATATCGATATCATAAGTCATTGATATCAACTTTTTCCTTAAGTCTTTCAATAATAATCTTTCACACGCATGTAATGTATGTACAAAAAAAGTTACAAACTATTTTTTATCGAGGGAACATTTATATTAATTTATTTTTCAGCTTTACACTGTATCCCGCATATAGCAAAGAGAGCCTAGTGACCTAAGACACTCCACCACCACTTTTCCGACGAATTCTGGAGGCATTCTGTGTTGAGTGGCGGAACTCACGCCGTAAGTTATATATGAATTTGAGCTATAGTAACTCGGGGGGGACAAATTCATTTTCTCCAATATCTAACAGAAAAAACCACGGCGTTTTATTTCCGCCACTCAACACGAAAATTGAGCAGCATGTATGAAATGGATTGTCTTTACAATAAGGTTCGTCTGTCTACCCTGCTAAGCCGGAAACCGTGAAACTGCCTCACACTGACGATGGAACATCATCCGCCCTAACTTAGTTGTGGGTTCGACTACCCTCAGAATTAATTATTTTCATATTTTTAACATTTTTAAGGTGGTATCAATTTAAATAGCGTACTTCAAGAAAAAACAATCATACAAGTATGTGTTTTTTTTTCATATTTTAAAACTTAACAAAACTAATTCTAAGCGTACCGAACATCAATAGGCACTTTAAATGAGTTAAAAGGGTAATGACAATTTCTTCTTATTAAGAGAAGAATTGGAAAAATTTTGTAAAATCTGGGGATCAAATATACATGATTGAGTGGTGATAGAGTAAAAGTGGTTTCTTAAAGGCGTTTTCTATCATGGTAAGATAAAATAGGAAACATAAATGATAAAGATATACTAGAATATTTCGATTTGAGATTAATTTTTGTTTTTTCAATTGATAGAGCTTAAGTCGAAATTTGATTAAAATCACCCATTGGAGAAAAAGACATTATTAGGATTAGAAAAAGGAAAGCTAAGGTGGTTTCCATACTTAGAATATAAATATATGTTTTTTACACGGATAAAATGAACGTTTCCGTATTTGAGCCCGCGTCCCACTTGGTACAACCTCAATGTGTTGAACAAAGTTGTACCGTATGAGAATTTCAACCTGGCTTGTAAAAATCAGGACGGTTACCAAGAGGCGCGGATTCAAATCCCGGTACGTAACAATTTCGATATAAACGTATCAAAATAAAAAATATAAATACTTTCAGTCTCTCTTTACTAAGAAAGCAAAGTTCCCTCTACTTTCTCTGCTATATACGAGATACAGCGTGAAAGTGAAAAACAATTACATGCAATTAATTTATATCTTTTATATTCATTATTTTCTATTTTCTATACTAAATAAACAATTACAGTGAGTTTCTCGTTCTAACTGTATACAGGTGATGATACAATAAGCCAGTCAATAAATGTCACTGGGTCAGTAGTACCAAGACGATCTACCTATTGTTACGCCCACGACGCCTTCAGTTTTTATACAAACTTTTATATATAAGTATGTTATAGTGAAGTAGAGATGTATTTGAAATGTACTTCGATGGTGGTGGGTTCGTTTCCCATTTGTGCATAAGCGTACAACTATAAACGCGATGATTGTGGGTTTGATCCCACTCGGGATGTAAAATATATAATATTTCATATCCTTGCTCTGTTAACGAGGCAAAGCGCGGCGTTGAGCTTCATCACTCCAAAGTGGGTTCTTTGGTTCCCTCCGCCTATCCTACTATATGTTGGATCCAGCGTGACGCTATTCTATCCAAAAATATTGTAACGTCCATGGATGTTTGTACGAGACATTACATTGGAATTTATATAAATAGAAATATTTTAAATATAATAGGAAACTTGAGGAAGGTCACGTAAAAAGGGATTCATTATAGTGGACGAGACAAGAGAGGTATGCAGAAACCGTAACGCTTGGCGCTCCGTTCTCTTCGACACTAAGGATAAAGGATTTATTTGAAAGTGAAAAACAGAGTGTCTTGACACCAGGTTTTTCTGTCTACCCTACTGCAATATATAGAGCTAATTGTTATATAAATTGCAATAAAAGAAAATATTTCGACTTTAAGTTTGGATAAAATTGAAAAGAGAAATAGAATTACGTTAAAATTTAAGTTCGGTATCTTCAACAATGATACACACCGTTGTCTTTATCCGTTACGGAGAACGTCTATTAATCTTCAAATTAAAATCTGATCCAATTTATATTGAAAGGTCATATTTTACGGTAGAAGCCGTTGTGGTGCAGCGGTACAGCGTTAATTTTAAACGCGAAGGTTGTGTTTGTGTGTTCAATTTCCACTCCGGCGATTTATTTTCATTATTGATGTCATCAAGATGGGGCGTTAAGTTGCGGTCAACGCGCGATGTCTCAAAATAGGATGAAAACTGAATATTGTCTTATTACTAGATTCAAGATACAGCGTGATGTGTTTCATTATTACACTTTCCGCCGAATTCTGATTGGCGGAACTCAACGCTGAGCTTTGCCTCGTTATCAGAGCGAGATGGCGATGAATATTATTGCAAATAAATTATTATTGTAAATAAAAGAAATTCAAAAGTTTACATTCATTTCATTTATTTATACATATTCCTTTAGTCACAAAACAAAAACCCTTATAAAATACATACTAATCAACAAAACCACTTCTAGATATTATTATACGTAGAAGTAATTAACATAAATATAAGAAGATACGCTTTTAAAGAAACAATCAGCAAAAAATTTATTTTGACGAATTAAGTATAACATGCGATAAATATTTAATCAATTTTGAAAACAGCCTTGGATATATGTCCATTTTTCAAATCCTTCAATGCATCCTGATAGCCTGATAATGGATAGGTCTTAACACCAAGCTTTTCATAGCTTAGGTACCTGTAAATGTAATACAGAAAACATTAAGGGCAGTCGTAGTGAAGGGTCCAAGCGTGAGCAGGTTGTGGGTTCGATCCCTACTTGAAGAAATTAAACATTTAATATTTTCATTTCTTAGCTAGAGCTTCACCTGGAGGCGAAGTGCGGCGTTGAGTTCCGTCCCCTCAACATGCAATATACAGCTATAGCTGATCTTGAATTATGAAACTCTGACTTAAAAGTGATAGTTATATGAAGTTCAAATAGAATTATGTAATAAAATTCATTTTCTATCTATACTCTATTATACTATTATAAGTGTGGTTGAACGCAAGAACTACTGATCCCGATTGAAATAATATTTTCTTGTTGGATAGTCCGTCTATAGACGAAGACTATATAACATTACCTTAATATTTTCGATGTAACCCGCTGTACCTGTGGTATCACTCAAAATATTTTCATCAAATCACGCGGGCGAAGCCGCAGGTACAAGAAATAAAACTACTGGACTTAATACTGAAATTTGATATGTTGGTATGTTAGAGTGTAGGAGCCATTAAGATAGGTGAGATGAAGAATCCAATAAAAACTTTAAAAATAAGATTTTCAGTTTTACGACCTAAAATACAGGCAATCAAACGACCAGTACAGGATAAAAGGATCTGTCTGTATATAGGCGATAGAACAAAACAGCGAAACCTTTAATAGGGGAGGAAGAATGTTTGTAATTCTCCCCTAGCAAGATTTGAACTTATAGCTACAGTTAGACACTGTTAGACTGCGATACGATGGTGTTTTTTGTGGACCTACTTTTAATAAAATAAACAGAACATACCCTACCATTTATATTCGACGATATACACATTTATATAAAGTAATGTATGCATTGGCAATGCGTTCTGTATCCATATTTAGAGTCTCAAGTGTTTATTTACCTGCTTCCCATAGCCTTTAATAGGGCAATCGCTTTTGGAAAAGTGTAAGGGTTGATCTTTACACCAATTATTGTTAGTTCCTTGTCGTATATTTGATAGGGGTTGATTCTGAAATAATACATTACATTAAGTAATAAAAAATATATTTTAATATAGTTATTAATAGACTTTATTAGATAAAAATATTTATATAATATATGAAGCCACCGTGTTGCAGAGGCTATCGCGCGCGATACTATACTATAAATGCGATGGTTATAGGTTCTAACCTCACTGTAGAGAATGAAATGTTTAATTTTCGCGCTCTGAAAACGAGGTAAAATGCGGCGTTGAGGTCAGCTACTTAACACGCAATGCCTGAGTTCCTGCTTTGTATAGGATATTAAAAAATATTGACAGAAATTATTATATAAAACAAAATTAAATTTAAAAAAATATATTTATATTTTATATTTTAATTAGTAAAATGAAGCTGTCGCGAAATAATTGTATTCGAAACAGATGGAAACATTATTACATTTATTTTTCATTTATTACAAATAAATATAAATACATACGTCGCCTGATGCGTTGGTGGACAGCAACCGAACATGACATATTTACCTCCAGGGTTGAGATAATTGAAATTTATCTCCATTACTTTGCCTACACCTGATGAAATATTTTTTTTTTAGAAAACATTAATAAAGTTTATATATACACATTTAACTTATATAGCTTTTTGAAGTCGGTTAAAAAGAACGAGATATATCTACTACAATTTCATATTTAAATCAAAAACAGTTTTCAGACAATATTATTATAAATCCACACACATAATTATACATACATGCGTTCCAATATTCACACACTTTCAAATAAATCTAAGTGAAACATTTTTAAATGTTGTTTATAGCTACAAATAACATTTAAATACGATCTACCATTTTGTTTATCTAATACTGAAATTCAATTTTAAATCTTCTTCCATTTTTTATATTTAATTAGAAATTATACACTAACCTGTACAATCAACAATAACATCGTATAATTGTTTCTCTGAAGCCAAAACGTCGGGCGTTACTAGTCTGTAGCCAGTGTCTGGAATTAAAAAACAAAAATTATAATGGGAAATAATAACATTGATATATGATTTAATTTTTTTAATTATTTAAGGCAATAACGCGTTTTGGGTTCTCGAATGGATTGATTGATATGGTGTCAATGAATAAGATCAAAATCAAATCAGCTTCACGCTGTATCCCGCACACGACGGTAGGCGGAAGGAATCTCACTAGACTCCTTCTGATTCTTCCTTCTCACTACATTCACACTAGGTTCACTCTGCTCACCAGCAGAGAATAGGAACCTAGTGTGAATAGGAAGTATATAGATAATAATGTTCACTTTAAGATTTTTTTTGTGTAGGGTTTTTTTTATAGAAGAAGGCTGTTTGAACGATAAAGACATCATCCAACTTATTAAATTTAGCAGAAGAACCTTACCTCTACTTCAGAAATGAATTAAGAGGTTTGATCTTAAAACACTAAAATATGAATATATATTTTAAAAAAATATCATTAAGCTTATGATATTAAACTTTAATAAAACAATATTATATTTTTTTACAATTAATATAAATAAAATTTTATTTATAATAAAATTAGATCTTTTAATATTTATGGCTCAATTAACTTAAAAAAAACACTATTAAACGTATAATATAATATTATATAAATAAAATAATATAATATTTAGCAATAAAATTATAGAACTCTAAATATATGGTTACACTTGTTATTTAAAGTTTGATTATGTAAGAAATATAATTATTACCTAGCCTTTTTACGATGTCCAGTCTAGACTGATTCATTTCAGACACAGTCACGTCTCTATGCCCTTGTAAGTGTAGTGTTGTAATCCATAAATTACCTGAAAACATATACATTATTATCTTAATAATAAATATATATTATTATCTTATATATTCTTACAATTAACTTTGTATTGCCGGACGTTTAAAATTCATTTATTCTCTCAAACAGGAATCGAACCCACAACAATAGCTTTTACAGTCAAGTCTCAAATCAAAGATTCAATTAATTTAACTAAATAAGTATAACAATACATACCTATAATACCAGCTCCCACAATCAATATTTTTTTACCAACAGGCAAAGGCATTGCTCGATCGAATCCATGTGCCACACAAGAATATGGTTCGCACAGTCCAGCTAAAATAAATTAAATAATTTTATTACAAATATAATAATAAATTGGTCATGAAATAAAAAGATATAGCAATATGGTATCATCGAGCTGGTCTGATGATGGGATTTGGCTCCATCATAGAGGAACTCTTTAGAGTTACAAATGATCCACTCGAGCTTAGACTCATATAATTAATAGCTCAGAGCACATACTGGTGACACTTTTTTATATTTTAGTACACGATAAATGCGTCTTTATTCAAGTGGAACGGAGAGTAGAGAGCAGAGTGTCTCGATATCAAATCACTTCAGCTTATCTTGCTCTGACAAAAGCGTGAATAAAAAAAGTCTATAAAACACCCACCTTGCTCAGTAGTAATACCATCAGGCAACAGATACACTTGGTCTTGGGGACATCTCACATATTGAGCCCAGCCTCCGTCATTCCATATACCTATTGTACTGTTTATTGCTGCTGTCAGACAGTATTGATATTTGCCATCTCGACAGAAGTTGCACAGACTGCACGGTCTAGAATAAAATACATATTTATCAATAAGACCTATTGTAGCATGGTACACGGTGGTTGCAGGTTCGATTCCCGATTCGAAAGAATTAATTATTTAATATGTTCATTATTAAACGCAAAACGAGACGTTGAATTTCGTCACTTAACACGCAAACTTTCAAAAGGAATGGATGAAAAATGGGAAACGAGAGTATCTGTATAGAAAACGTCTTACCTCTGTCTACCCCCTGCCTACCCTGCTACGTACGGCCTCATTTTTTTTTTAATTAAATAATTTAACACTAATTCACCCAAGTCTTAAACCCCAAATGTAAAAAATCTATCAAGAATCGGCGCAAATAACAAGGCGGGATCTTTTATTTTAATTGTTTACATTCCTTCTTGCTTATTAGTGGGAATGCCTCTTTTTGGTCGCTCAGTCGGGTAATATAACTCGATGGTATTTCAAGGGGTACAAGGTCAAATCCTGTTTGATTTTATATAGAAAAGATAAAAAAAATACATTTTGAACCATTATGCAACTTACCTATTAGGATCAACAACCACTTTCTGCCCAACTTTGAATATAGATGCTTTACCCACTTGATGAACACTGCCACTGAACTCGTGACCTAAAGGTAGTGGACGCTCCTTTGACGCTGGGAATTCACCCTGTAATAATATAATTTCAAATAATAATCAAAAACAGTGGCCTCTTCTGGCGCAAGGGCACAAACGAGCGACTGCAAACGTTACAGATGTTGGGTTCGGTTCCTACTTGAGGAAATGAAATAATTCAAATTCAAATAATTTTATTCAAAATAAGAAGTTATATGCCTTAATTTTTGAACGTCAAATAATTTACCACCAGTTCACTAAAATTAATGCCTCAGACCTGAGAAGAACCGGCGCAAGAACCTCGGCGGGATTTATTTTTTAAAATCAAGTTTATACAGATACATGTTTTATTTTTTGCGACAATGATACCTTTGAAAGAGACAGGAGCGAGCATTTCATTCCCAAGGCGTGTTATCATTTATGTAATCATTAATTTGGTAATAACCATTAACACACAAACGTCTTTTACGATTTTTTTAAATCGTGATATAGAAAATTCCCTGATGGACGTATTTGATTTACATTCCTTGGCTCTATTAACTAGGTATTTCTGCGTTTGCAAGATACAAAAAGGACACTGTTCCTTAATTAAAAAATCCTCCATTACATCCTTACCTTATAACAATTTACTTAACCAAATTTGCTTTCCCTGAGCGGAAATTGAACCTACGCCTTTTTCTTTTTTTTCTTCGCATTCTAACCACCAGAAGTTGATAGAAAATTACAAAATGATAAAGAAAATAGTGTACAATAAGCTCTTGACGACGACGAGTCTCTTGGGATTAATTGACATTAGAAAGTTTTCAATGTAATCTCGGTAGGATTGTACCTGTTAAAACTGTACCTATTAATCGAGGTGTAAAAGTTCGCTCAAATATGTTATGATAGAAAGAAAAAATTACCAGTATCTTCTAAGCAGTGAAACTAGGAGTTAAAAATAATGGTAAATATATCAGTTATAGTTAAAAAAAAATTTTTGTGACACATTTATTAATGATCTGTAATCGGGATGCGACGCGATTGTCGCAAAAGTACAGTACGGTTGGCGAATCAAGGCCGCCCTAAAGTAATTAGGATATTTCACACTTTTGATAGTTTCAACTTCTCAGGTGTACAAAAGATCAGAAAACCTAATTTCCGGACGGCCATTACTCGTCAGCCGTACTGTAACTTACAGGTAACAGCTTAAGAGTATGAACTTGTGGACACAGCGATACTTAAATCGTGTCGCAAAAAATGAACTAACATTTGCTTACATAATACGTAATAAAAAATAATAAAAACCTGGGTAATCTAAATATAAGGAGATTATAATTTTATTATAGTTCTACAACAACATGTTTATGTTATATCTTTTGATATCAATTGTTTTGAACACACTATAATACGTCAGAATCTTATCAAGTTCTGAAAAGTAATGTTACCGAACTAAATTTGTGACCTTGCCCGTCTTAATATGCCAGAACAAGCTAAGTGTCTTTCTCGGGAAAACACTGACCAGTGCCGAAATAAACTTGTGTCTTCTGTTGAGACATCCCTCGAGAATGTCTCTTCATGGGGTGAAAGGAACTTGGTTCAATTTAACCCCCTAAAGACACAAGTTTGCGCGTTAACCACTAAAAAAACCCCATTTATCGTATCGCCAGTCTTTCAGAACACTCCTCTTACAGCTGCGCCCAGTATCAGCATATTGGGCCTTAATGTTTCGAGTGACTGCTAGTATCGTGATCACCTGGAAAGCAAGGCCAAGTTGGCCAAATCAACAGAGCGAGACGGTACTTTTCGCCAAAACACTGTTTGGACCTATATAGGGCCCAGGTTCGACCTCATATGGAGTACTGTTCTCATCTCTGGGCTGGTGCACGCCAGTATCAGCTTGATGCATTTGATCGCATACAACGTAGAGCCGTTCGAATCATTAGGGATCCAATGAGCTGTGAAAGGCTTGACACTTTGGCTTTGTGTAGAGACGTCTTCTCGCTGTGCGTTTTCTATCGCATTTATCATGGGGAGTGTTCTGAAGAACTGTTTGAACTGTTACCTGCCGCCGAATTTTCCAACCGCACAGTACGTCACAAACTTAAATATTATCCACACCACCTGGATACGTGGCACTCTACTACTGTGCAGTTTCGTAGAAATTTCCAACTCATCAGTTTGGGGCCCTCTCAAAGGCACTTAGAAACCTTAACCAGCCTTCGCTTTCACCATTACGCATAGGAAATGACATCTTGTAAAACCGACCAGTTGTGGGTTCGATTGCCACTCGAGTAGATGAAATATTGAGTTCAATTTTTTTCCATTTCTTCGCTCTGGTGTCGAGGCAAAAAACGCGGCGTTGAGTTTTGCCACTCAACACGCAATGCCCCCAGAATTCGGCAGTAAGTGGGGAACTGAGTGTTTAAATACTAGGTTCCCTCTGCCTACCATGCTGTGTGCGGGATATAGCGTGAAGATGATTTATTTTATTTACATAATAAATGAAACACAGAAAGGAGATGATTGGGGCACATCGAGATCATGAGTGACGAAAGAGTGACAAATATGATTTATGAAGCAAGAGTAAGTGGCTCGGTTGACATTCGAGAACACAGTGTCGTCGATAATGAAAGTCAAGTAAAAAGTATGAAAATCCGTCGAAGATCAGGTCCTTATACCTTAGAAGACCGTAGAGTTGACGCTCCGTTCTCTCTGGCCTCGCGAAGAATAAAGCGAGAAGCTTAAAAAAGTTTTATCACCTGTATAATATGTAAATCAGTTCCACATACGCCCGAGTATTCAACTTTTACAATGACATCAGCATCGTTGATGATCTTCGGCATTGGATAGTTTTCATCATATTTCAATGACAGTTCTTTACCGTTGAATACTACTGCCTTCATGGTTTTAAGAGTTTTAGCTGTAAAAATAAATGACTTAAATAAAGAATGTTATTAAATAAAGAATATTATACCTTACCATAATATATAAAATGCTATAGATCGAAAAGTGTCTGGTAGATGCTATGATAGTAGGGCCACCACCCAAGAAATGATTGTTTTTTTAGCTTCACACTGGACGCTGTACACAATAGCGTAAGCAGATGGAACTTGGGAACCTCATGTTAAGACAATACGTTCCCATTAGGACACTTCCGTTCCCACTTTCCGCCGAATTCTAAAGGCATTGCGTTTTAAATGTAGGAACTCCACGCTTTGCCTCATTACCAGTTCGGGGACATGAGAACATTAAACATTTCATTCCCCTGAGTAGTAATCGAACCCACAACCGCAAGAATTTCTATAAACTATAAACTTACTCAAGCAAAACGTTAAAAATACTCTTTGTATTAAAAAAAATACAAGGAAAATAGATAACAGGTAAAATCTTAGTAAAGTATTTCCTCAACTTAAAAAATATTTTTTTAGTATCTTAATACTAAATTATCATACTCAGCCGAAACTTTGAATATTTTCTACTTAGAAACCTAACGGAACCTAACTCCGCATTATATCATGAGAGTACAGAGAAAAAAGCGCGAAATACGAGTACAGTATGAAGTTAAAAATAGTTTCATTTACAATATTAAAAAAAAAACATTCAAAATACAAGTATTCTTATTATTTTTGAATATAAAAATAAAAATCTACATCCATTAAAGAGTAATCAGAATTATTAATATTTATTATGAGTATAGTAAACAGTTGAACTTACAAAACGGTCCGTAGCTTATCAAATCCAAAGTGTATCTGAAACGTGTGATATCTTATTGACGTTACATAACCTTATGGTGACCATAAAGTTGTAGATTAATAAGGAAATAAATAGCGCAATTAAAGAATATCTGGTTCATTCCGAACGGAATCAACGGAATTATCAGGCAGATACTTTACGGAATATATTATATAGCCAGTAGATCAACATTCGGTAAAACGGTTGAGAATAATCTCTACCATTTAAATAGTAACTTATGATACTATTATAAAAATAAAATACTCCATTGACAAATTTATAATGTGAAAAGGGAAATCCAAAAAAAAAACATTTTTATTATTTCATTGACCTTTTTAAAAAAAAATACATAATCAATGTAACTACCACAATTTTAAGAATTTTAACGACATCTCATATCAAAATCAGCCCTATTTCAGTTATTCAAACGCAGTAGAATATAAGTAATTACAATTTAAGCATTCGCCGTGTGTTCCCGGCTTAGAATAGGATCATCCTGGTACTGGCGGTGTCGTAAGAGGCGACTAAAATACGAATGGGAGAGTCACGTTGCCAGCATTCGCAACACGCATGGGTAGGCTCGACCGGATCATTACCACCCCCGACATTTAAAACCGGCGTGAAGTAGTGGCTTTAAGCTACTGCGTTTCGCATTAGGTAATACCGGGCCCCGGCGCCCAACCAATTCAAAAGCTGGCAACGCACCAGTAGCTCCACTGGTATCACGCAGTGTCGTGGGCGACGGTGATCACTTACCATCGGATGACGAACGCTCGTTTGCCATGTCTTTTTTCATAATTTTTTTCCATAAAACAAGATTATAAGTGAAACTTAAGAGATGAAGAAAGTAAGAAATGCTACGCATGCAGATCGGTGCGAGTGGACAGACGATAAAATGTAAGGAATACGTAGAATAGAGAATAAGAATTGTAAATTTGTTGTTTATGTAATAATATAATACATAGTTATTCTTAAGTTTTACATTGTATTCTTATAAGTAATGTGACGACTTACTATGCTACCTTTCAAAATTTACAGGTTAACATTTCAGAATAACTTCTATTGAAAGTCGGATGCCTTGCTATATCAGTTCCTGGAATGACACCTCCCGGATGCCCAAGGAAGCGTTGGTTGGATGTCGTGATGCAGGACATGAGAACCAATGGTTTAACCACCGAGTACGCAAAAGACCGTGCAAAGTGGAACAGGTTGAGTAGGAAGGCAGGCCCTGGTAATAGACGGGAAGTAATGCCAGGAAGAAGAAAAATAACTTCTATTAATAAACTCAAGCCTAAAGATTTTTAGACCAGGAAAAAAAATCCAAAAAATGGACGTTTGATTAGTTGAACGCAATAATCTCAAAAACTACTGGTACGGATTGAAAAAAAATATATTTATGGTCATGAGAATAATGTACCTATATTATTTTTTTAATTTTGTTCACGTGGACAAAGCCGCATGTAAGAACTAGTTTAAAATATTTATGCATAAAATTAAAATTATTTAAGTTTTATATGTACGAGAATTTATCAACAGTGCGATCACAGTGTTGTTCCACTTACTTTAATTAATCGAGATAGTAATGTCCCATATAAAATCATACACAAAAATAGACACACGAGAATGAGCAGTTAGCTACACTAGTATATTATATATATTATTGTTTTTTTTTACGTCGGCTGTGTTTAAAATTATTTATTTAACTACAGAAAACCCCGACATCTGTGTTTTTGAGTTCTTTTATTGAAGGGTCAAGATTCAATTTGACAAAGGTAATAAAAATGTCAATGAATTTATTTTTAGAATCAATTAAATTTTATATATCAGACCGTCGTTGTATTGCGTCTGACCGTACACGTAGCATTTTATATTTAAAGTGTTTCTTTTTTCGACAGATACTTTTTAGCCCACGTAACAGGATTGGTGGACGTGGATAGAATCTTATGTTGAAACACTCCTTTCCTCACCGTCTATAACTAGAACGAGGAAGTTAATTATTTCTATTACATCACAATGGAATTCGAGACCACAATTACCGCTTTCAGTCAGTCAGAAGCTGCACTGTGCTATAATGGCATCAAGATATATTATTTGGGTTATCCATATTACATTATTATTTAAATAAATCAATCAATCAGCTTCATTCTGCCACCCACACACAGTAAGGTAGGCAGAGGGTACCTAGTATACATTTCGCTCTCCACTTCCGCCAAATTCAGGAGGCACTGCGTATTGAAGAAAATCCACGCCGCAGCAACATTATTATTTAATAACAAAAAATATATATATTTTATATATTATTATGTGAGAAATTCAATATTTACAGGTCCATCGTATCTTATCTGGTGACTTTAGAAAAGCAATGATAATCCCATATCGTTAATGCATATTGTGTTTTATTACTTTTTTTAGATATTATAATTATATATTATATTATATTATTCCATACTTTAAGCACAATAAATAACATTTTAGGCTTTTTGCTAACCAGACGCTGATCAGGTTAGAAGCGTTTGTCTTAGGGCCAAAATAAGTTATGTGACCGTTACGTCACATCAGTGATGGTAGGTCTACAATTATCTAATTTTGTAACTATAATTTAGATTTATTGTCAACTAGAGAAAAATAAGAGAGAAAGAAAAAATGTCCAGTGTCATGTACTATAGCTTTTACACAGATCATACAGATCTATGTTCTTGTAAATGTTTCTAATCTTTCCAGGCCTGTTTTCTGGGGCGGGCACAGGACTATTCTAGAGTTAGCGCAGACCACCCGGGCCCTGTTATTATCGCCCACGGCCATCATGTAGATAATGGAAGATATCGAAGATTTCAGTTTTTGTTATTCTATTTGACAAACACAATTAAATGCGACATAATATAAATAATTGCAGTTAGGTAGTTTCTAACCAAGATAAAATAAAAATATTTATTAATCTGATTAGCACTAATATATTTCTAATAAGCAATAGTAAGAGGCCGTCGTGTTGCAGCGGCACAAGGATGTGACTGTAACGACGGCAGTAAGTTCGATCCGCACTCGGGGAAATATTTATTTAAATTTATATTTTTATTTCTTTCGCTCAAGTTCTTCTGTCAAGGCAAAGAGCAGCGTTGAATTCCGCCGCTTAACATGCAATGTCTCCAGAACTCGACGGAAACTAGGGAACAAAGCGTCTTAACACTAGATTATCACCCTTGCTGTGTGCGGGATACAGCGTGAAGCAGTTTTTTTTATTTCAATAGTAATGTTTTGATTAGACTAGCTTTTGTGTTTGAAATGGCTCAAGCATGCACATTTCCTATTTATTTTATATAAGTACACAATTATCCACATACTAAGGCCGTCGTAGAGCAACTGCCCATCTGGCTGTAAACGTGACTATTGTGGTTTCAACCCAGAGTTTCTTCTATCAGAAAAATTAATCATTTATATTTCCGTGCTCTGGCAATACGACAAAACGCGGCTTTGAGTTTCGCCACTAAAAGTGTAGCGATTCCTATTGGAGTATTTTAAATCTTAACACTAGGTCTTTTTTAATGCTCTGGTACATTCGGGATACAATGTACAGCAGAAAAAACAGGGAAAGTACCTATCTTGAAAATTAGAGATCAAAGTAATGAACCACTAAATAAAAATTACAATATAAATTTTATAAGTGAAATTTCAAATAAAAAAGAACGCCATCTTGTATCACATAGTGAACACTTTATAACCACAGATAAGAAATACTACTAGAACACACTTTAAAATTTAGTATTTAGTAGTTAAGTAACTTCTTTTAGTAACTATTCTCTTAGTTACCATTTTTTATATAAAATATAAATACGACTTAACGGCAAAACTTACACTTAATCGTAATAAATTCACTAAACCAATTGAACCATCAGTTTGAACATTTTTTACATTGAGCTCATACATACGGGAGATAAATGAAATAAAAATTATATTTTATAACTAAGATTGTTTTATTCAATTGATAATGCATCTTTTCCATTGTTTTTTATATTATATATTTTTTTTATAAAAAATAATAAATACATTAATTTCATTGTACGTGAAACGGAACGCACCTCACCACGCTCCATTCAAAACCATACAACGAAAGTTAATTCGCGATTTTTGTCGTGTTAAGTTGTGAGCGTCATATAAAATGGCATTTTTTTATTTCAAATATTTCATACAAATAGTCTTCCTAGCGTCGATTGGTGAGTTGCGTTTTATTATAAATACTTTAATGTTTTATCTTTATTTATAATTATTAAGTTAAATTGTTGTTTTAAAAGAAAAAACTATTTCAATTGTTTGTGTTTACTACTTGTGACTAACACGACACACCCTATTTAATATTTTGAGAAGATTTTGCTGCTTTATTTCTTTTTATACAAATAAATGTATAAGAAAGTATATATAGAAAAAGGGTATACAAAATGTCATATGACTACTCGTATTTTTCTATAGTATTGTACATATTAAAACTCATTTGGTTCACTGCAATCCATAACGTACGTTATTTTTTACTTGAAAAACGTATTTTATAAAAATAAAAATGGTGACAAAATAAAGCGGGTAATGCAAATTATCGATCGATTTCGCGCTTCATTGCATTGACAGGAAGAAGGGTTGATTTCAAAAGCCGATACTAAAATTTACCCCCAACAGTCATTTGTTTTATAATACCTGTAATCATGTGATAACATCTTAAATTTCATGTATTTCAATTGATTTATGACAGTATGGCTTAGTCATAATTTTAAGTAGCAGTCCATATGTTGTAGTTAGGTCTATTGAATTTTAGTTATTTGTATTTTTTATAATAATTATTAAATATTAACATGTTTATAACCTATTTTAAAGAAATATCAAAAGATATGAGTTTTTGGATTTACTTAAAAAATCAAATGGTAATTTTAAGTATAATAATTAACTTAACATGCTGAGTAAAAACTTATAATATGCATTTATATTATTTAAATTAAAAAATAACTAACTTTCTCACTGCCTTGTTTAAGTAACTCACAATATTATATACCCGGTGAGTCTGGCAGATATTATCCTGCCTGGATAACTACATAAACAATTAATGCTTTGTGCAATGATTGTTTAGTGTGTCTGTTACACCAGTCTTTGACTAAACAGCCACCTAGTGGCTCCAATTATACTTTTAAACCGTTCAAAAACCTATTGGATTATCTTCTGACCAAAAAAGTAATGGTTTTGGATTCTATTCATACTCGGGGGAGAGAGTGATATATTTCCTTGCTTTTCTTACAATATAAAATGTGATAATGCGAGATTTACCTTTATGTCAAAAAAAATAGCAGGCTCAATTGGCAATAATATTAATGAGTAAAATATATGAAAAATAACGTTGTAAATATTACTCTGATTATTTTTGTTATTGAATTATGTATTTAAATGAATTATCTTAATTAAACATGTCTTTATTTGCTTCTATTATTGATATTAGATTAATTAAGTTCATATAATTTAAATAACATGGAAGAGGACTTTTGACTAGGTGAAACCGATTTTGATGTTTTTTTTTGGTATGGTAGCATTTAGTGGTCCATTTCTGACATTGGTAACGATAAGAAAATCACATAAATCTTAAATTTGCATTAAGTATGTGTGCAAGTGGATGAATAGCTCAATATATATCACACTAACTAATTTCAATGATTCTTTTTATATTGGAAAAAATATGCTTCATGGTCAAGTGGTTGAAGTTGGTTTTGTTAAAAAATATATTATTTCATATTCTTATAAAATAACAAAATGTAATTATTTTAAATATAAGCAATTGCCCAAATTTTATTTGTATTTATATCATGTGTGAGAAAGTTTTTACTGATTCATGACTTCGCCGATGGTGTCTTCGCCTCACAAGTAATAGTTAGGGTGTCTAGACTTTTTTTGATGTCTACTAAGAAAAAATACTACACAAAGGAAAGACATACAAGTGGGATATTTTCTTTAAAGAAAGTTCTAAAGAAACTTGTTTCTTTTACTCTCAGAGGAAAAGTGAACTATCTCAAAAATTTTATATACTACATGTAATATGCAAATTTATAAGAATCCTACTAATATTATAAATGTGAAAGTTTATTAGTGGTGAACTTTACAACTTAAAGTAATATAATAACTATAACATAGCAATAAGTCAAACTTATTGCTGCTAAGTAATAAGTTTATCTATATTAAAATGTAATGAAAAAGATGACCTAAGTCAAAAAGAAAAAATATTCCTATAATTTACGAATTCATAGAATCTTAGAATATAGAGGCCAGTCGTGGCGCAGGGGCACAAGGTATGGCTGTAAAACTAACTGATTGCGGGATCGATCCCAGCTCGAGGAGAAAATATTTATAATACGCAGAATTGAATTCTGCCACTCAACACGCAGTGCCCCTAGATTTCGGTAGAAAATGGCATATTAGTATACTTATCTTTCAAATTTCAAAATATTGCCTGTTGAATAGCAAATTCAAAGCCATACCACAACATAGGAAATATAATAAATGTAATCATTCCCACGAAAGAGAATCAAACCCACAAGCATCATGGTTACACTCAGACACTGCCAGTACTCTGTACAATGATGTCCAATTATAATTAAATTATAAGATTTTTTATATATTTTTTACAAATATTTTTATTTATTTTTAGCGTATGGACAAAGAACACCCACAATATCACATATAACTCAGCAGCAGATCCGAGATATTGGCGGTCAAGTTGACCTGGACTGTTCCGTTCATTATGCCAACGATTATCCCGTTTTATGGGTAAGTGTATAAGTGTGCGTTTGTGTCTATACTCTATATACATCAAAATCGATTCATCGGATACACGATAGTAGCATCACCTCTCCTTTTACTGTAACAGCATATAGGGTAAAATATTTCAAACCCATTACTTAAGAAATTATTCAATAGGTTAGACGTAGTATTTTTTTTCATTTCATGATGTTAATCCATACCTGTGTTGCGTGTGGCGCAGTTACGCATAGATACTAATAATGTAAACACATACTACTACAAAAATACTACTAAAGGTTAAAACATTTTGAAGTTTATCGCCAATACCTACGACTCTATTTCGGAATGAGGCGTTTGCGGCGGTGTACCTTTGATAGGTTTATGTGTGCGTGCGTCGTCTTTAACAAATGGCATTTTATTTTACAACGATAATTTTGTTTGTAAAAACACTGCATTTTTGGAGAAAATAAAATTTGTATTAGGCTTTTATAGAGAAGTTAAAACTGTAGTTTCATAGTATCACGCTGTATATAGCTCACAATCCGATGCATGGATTTTGATTTAATTTTTTTTTTTAAGAGTTCACCTAATCGAGAGAGTTAGCTATGATTCAACAAAATATTCAACTTTTTTATGATTGTCAGCTCTTTTTTGTACAAGAAAGGATATTTCGTATTTTGTTTACTTTTAAGGATTTTTGAAATAATTTAGTCATATAAAATCTATTATCGCATCCGCTGCGGAAAGTAGTTTCCGCAGCGGATTAAGCTTCTATCAGCAATGGTGCTGATAGAACAAAAGAGTATTCTACAGTATTATAGAACGCATTTATATCTATAAAAAACAACAATCAAACAATATTATTCATACCTCTGTATTAATCCTTATATCATTAAGTTATATTTCATTAATGATAATTTCAATACTTGTAAAATACTTTTTAACTGATTAAAATCGAACATTCCATTCAAAATATATAACGAATTTTAAAATGTCATGTCTAAAGAAAATCTATGTACTAATAAAAATTGGATCGATTTGGATAATAATTTTACAATTATTGTAAATAGAACAAAGTGATGTACTAGGTTTATAAAGGACATCACTATCTGCAAAGAAGGCTAAATAGAAGAGATCTGTGAGAATTTATGTACAATGTAAAAAATAACTTATTATAATATTAATAACAGCGATATAATAAAACTATAACAATAATTCTTTACACTGTAAAACGATGTCTCACTTAATTTATTCTACTGACTTTTTCGTCTTCTAAAATATTTACATAACAAATAGAACATATTATTTTCTTGTTTTTTTTTCTGTTCGATGGCCCCTATACATATATTGAATACTCTTTAATACTCTTTCGATTCTATAGATAGGAAGCTTAAAAATTAAATTTCCGGACCGTAAATCATGTATTATGGTTATTGTCACAAACATATATTAAAGTAGTATTGATTTAGTTTGTTTAACTCGGAAACTATTTTTTAAATTCAATCTTCTATACACGTATAGCAGAATAGACAGAGGGAAACGTAGTGTACAGACACTCTGTATCTCAATACCTATCTATATTGTTAGGAACATTGCGTATTAGATGTTGGAATTCAAAACCTCGTTTCATCTAACAATGCGGAGAAATGACATTAATTTACGTCGTACGTAATCATTCCCTCAAATAGGGAAGGAACCCACTATCGTTGTATTTGCAGTCAGACGTTGTACCACTTCAACACGACGGCCTTGTATTTATTATTATTTGTTCTTATATTTTTTAGTGAGAATATAAGGATTTTCTAAACCCTATTTTTCGATGTTTATTTTGTTTTGTCGTTTTAAAAACACTAACAGAAAAGTACCTATTAAAATAATATAAATAAATAAAATAAATCTATTTAAAATATGCTTTTCTGCTTTCCGAGAACATTATTAATTATATACATATTTGTCTATCTGTAACTGTTAATTTTATGTTTCAGTAGCTAACGGCAAGAAGTATAACACTATATTACAAAGACATAAGAATAAAATAAAGTTTAAAAAGAGCTAATCGTTAGTTTGCAAGTCCGACTTGGATTTGGCCAATTTTCAGGGTTCCGTACCTTTTAAGAAAAACAGGAACCCTTATAAGATCACTTTGTTGTTCGTCTGCCTGTATGTCTGTCAAGAGCACTTATTTCAGGAGATCTTGAAAATATCGATGAAATTATATACTCAGATCTACGGCCCCATAATTTCCTGATTTGTTTTTTTTTAAATAATACTTACTTTTACTTAAAAAAATAATATGGCCGTTTATATCGCAAAAACGCGTATTTTGACACAATCAAAATTCACAGGGTACTACCGGTTGGCCGACAATTATGACACTTGGCAGGTAGCATTATGGCACTTCCTAAAAAATAATAGCATTAAAAGGGGGAAAATTGATATTAAAGCCTTATTAAGTATACTAAACATATATTATCTAGTTTTAAGTGTATCTGTTTTCCGCTTTTGATTTATATCGCGTACCGAGTGGCGTATATACGTGACATTTTATGTAACAAGATCAAGAGAACATGTATCTACCTGTATGTTATTAATATTATTGATATAAGTGGTTTTATTCATTACATTTCATCTTAGTACCATCGAGCTTGGTCAAGCAAATCATTTCGATGACATCTACTCTACAATACATATTGGCAATGGCTGGGTAGAGGTATCCTTCGACTTCGACTTTTAAGACAGTTTAATCTTCTTCTTCATTAAGCCATTTCTATTCCCTACTTTCCGCCAAATTGCATATGGTAGAAGTCAACGCTGCTCTTTTCTTATTACCAGAGCTAGAAAATAAAAATATTAAATATTTCATACTTACACAACGCTGGCCTGCAAATATTAATTAATAATTTAGTACGAAGTGAGAACTTATAATCCAAATAAGGTACAAAATAAAACGAACTTAAATTGTAGTTCATTTCTTACAAAATGAGTGCATACGTAGGCAAAGTAGTTTGTCAACTTTGATAAGTTTTTCTTTCCGTTGGCCTACAAACTTTCGGTCCGACTCGCACTTGAACAGTTTTCCATTGTGGTGTAAATATAATAGTTTCCTTATTAGTTATTTTTAGATAATTATACTCGTAATATAAATTAACTATTCGTATATTTACTAATATATTGTTCGGAAAGTCCACAGCTGTTATCAGTGAGTGATAAAAGGTCACATGATTTGACCCTCTCTTTGCAAACACAATTGTTTTGTTTGCAAAGCAAAAGTAATAAATTATATTGTATTTAATATATATGATAAAGTTCCTCCCCTGAACTGTCTCGAAATTGGGCGGTGCCAAGAGAATGGAGTGTTTAGAAAAAATATATAATATACTTAACGTTTTTAATAGGAAATTTTCATATATTATTTAAAATAATATTTTTTTATTTTATTTTTATTAACAATTGTAATAATGTAAAGAAATAAGATTATTATAACTAAGAAATAACAATTGTCTCAATGAGGTCAATTCTCAAAACATGAAAATTAAAAAAAGTATATAAGTCAGTCCATTTGTATAGTTATTAGTAGCTAGGATGCCACAGACCATCACATTGAAACTCGTATTATACTCGTTTATTTATTATTATAATATTAATAATAATATTTATTTATTCTACACTCCTTTTTGTTAAGATTTTTATTTACAATAACTATGTTTGTTTGTATGTATGTATCTGTGTCGGTCTGGTATGGTAGCTTTAAAAAAAAATGAAACAATTTTGGTTAAGTTCTTTTAATATGAAAAATGTCTTAATCGAGTGTCATGGCGAGGAAGACCATGATTTAAGAAAATATATTCAGCTGTTTGTTATTTTATGTTGAGGTTTTTAATTATCATTTCATTTACAGCTAAAACATGATCGTCTCAGATCCCAAGAGGTTCTGCCTTTATCTTCCAACTCTGGTCTTATCATAAGGGATTCAAGATTTTCACTAAGATTTGACGCAGCATCTGCAACTTACACGCTATCTGTAAGTTTTTCTTTTTTTTTAATTTGAGTAACTTCTTAACCTTTTTAATAGAATAGTATTAAGCGTGTTTTAGGTAAAATCAGATAAATTCTTTAACTTTACTAAAGTTTAATAAATAATTTTATTTTTTCCTTTTAGCCTTTATAAATTATATGAAAAAAAATGTATTAATTTTCTGTTTTAAAAATTGATCATGTGTCCAAATCCAATGACAATTCTATACTTTATTAGACTAGTTAGTACTTATAAAAAAAATTGTTTAAATAATTATGTTCTTCTATTATTCAGTTATATATTTATAAATAAAGAATATATTCTGACTAAAATTTAGTTAATTAAGATCTATGGTATTTTAAAATTGGTTTAATTGACTGTAATAATCGTAATTAATGGAGGGTCATATTGCCGACACAAAGGCCAAAACATCTTGTAAGTTCAGTAGTAAATATTTACGGATTTAAATCCTAGTAATGCTTTTAACTAGGAATATAATAGGTTTTATGTGTTAATCTGTAATTTGTGTATTTTTTTAGATTTTGTTTAATTGTTTTATTTTTTTGTTTTGCTTTATATTAATATTAAAACTTTATATAAATGTAAAGATATAAGTGGATTTGAATCGAAACTTCTCATATATTCTAATATTAACTTTTACAATATTTTATCCTGAATTTTGTATTGATTGCAGCATTTTATAAGAATTAAAGAATTTTACTATATTATCTAGACCAAGGTCTGTTCTTTTTACTCTGTATTATGTCTCTGTATGTTAATGTATTCATATCTCTCCAGGTCAAAGACATACAAGAAACTGACGCGGGATGGTATCAATGTCAAGTTCTCATATCAGTAAGTAATAAGATTACAGCTGAAGTGGAACTGCAAGTACGAAGACCTCCCATCATATCTGATAACTCCACACGGTCCATTGTGGCCAGCGAAGGAGAGAGTGAGTTCAGACTATAGACATTTAGATAAATAGTAGTAATATTTTATGTATTTTATTCTAGATATCTATCTCATAGATGCCATTATAGCATGGATGGTTGAGAATAAAATGTAGAAATATAATAATAATCTTTCCCTAATTTAATAATGGCTGTTAAATAAGCTTAGATGGAGAATTGAATTTAGTTTTCAGTTTTTTTTTTGCCTCTAGCTCAGGTATACAACTTTACTCGGTCCATTGAGGCTAACTAGCTTGGACTTTATGTATGAGAATGATGGACTGAAAAAAATGTTTATTCGATATCATAGTTGAGATGACTGGACTCTTTGTTCATATTTGAAAAGCTATAATTCAAATATTAATGATTTATTTTTAGTAACGAAAATACGCTTTTCAATGACAAATTATTTTAAATCATTGTAAGTGGTTTAGGTGATTTACCACATCAAGATAGCAGCTGAAATACAAAATATAACATGGTTCATTAAGGCCAGTGTAGGTGGTAGTGAGTTCGGATTATATAGATGAAAGTGAAATGATGAGTTTATATGGTTTATATGTTAGTATGTTATCATACACAGATAGCAAGTAAACATAGTGATTATAGAATAGGTTAATTTAGTATTGAACTAATTTTATAATTGTTAATTTAAATTATTAATTAATTTCTTCTTCTTTGTTATAAAAAGGTGCCCAAATGGAATGCTACGCTGGTGGTTTCCCACCACCAAAGATTTCCTGGCGTCGTGAGAATAACGCTATTTTACCCACCGGTGGATCTATTTATCGGTAACTATATGTAATTTATATATTTTATTTGAGGCCGTCGTGGCACAGCGGTCAGCGTATGACTGTAGACACGACGGTTGTGACTTCAATTGACACTCGCACTAGTAACAAGAGCAGGTACTCTGTGCATGCGGGTTACAGAGAAAAGGTTAAAAAAATAAAATAAAATGTATGCATAATAGAGTGTTAAAGATGAAAAATATACATTTTTAGTTAGAGATTTGAATGCGGCTGCGCCTAGGAATGAAAATATTAAATATTTATTTTCACCAAGTGGAAATCAAATCTACATCCGTATGCAGTACAATGAAATAATATGTTCTTCTTACTTTTCAGCGGCAATATCCTTAAAATAACATCAGTACACAAGGAAGACAGAGGCACGTATTACTGCGTGGCGGAAAATGGCGTCGGTAAGGGGGCTCGGAGAAACATTAACTTGGAAGTTGAATTTGCACCTGTAGTCACCGTGCCGAGGCCGCGGTTGGGACAGGTATTATATTTATTTGTTTTTTGTATTTTGCTTCACGATGTATTCCGCATATAGGGTAGGTAGCGGTAAGTGCTTCGAATCTGCGTCCCACACGAGGCCCCCTATTTTCGAGATGTTGTATGTTAAGGAATTGAAATCTTTAAGTAGGAAAATTAAATTATTAAATATTTCGTTCTCCCAAGTGGTAATCGAACCCACCGTTTGAACCGTCGAGGTTACAGCCATGCGCTGTGCTTGCTTGGGAAATAGGGAGTTTTATTGCTTATAATAAAAATAGATCGATTTTGAAATCACAGTAAAAATTTGATTAACTGGATTAATTGCTGTCGTTAGGTATTCGGATAATCGAATATATTAAGAAAAGCGGATTTTGTAAATATACCAGATATTAATCAAAATAAATGTTTAATTAAAATATATATATATATATATAATTTTTAATTTCCAGGCCCTTCAATACGACATGGATTTGGAATGTCACGTTGAAGCGTACCCACCTCCAGCTATAGTATGGGTGAAAGATTCTGTAGCGCTATCCAATAATCAACATTATAGGTAAATAATAGCGGCCAGCTTGTGGCTTCGCCCGCTTTTTTTATATTTAAAACAAGCGGCCCCAACGGGGCTTCGTCCGCTTGAACTATTCAAATATTTGATTACTTATATTTGTATGGTTATTATACTGTACTGTTATGCACACACCGACAAATTAGATTAATTTGTTCGTGTTTTAATATAGTTTAAATAACTATGAGCACTTCAAAAACAGTTATTTTGAAATATTATATTTAATTTCTTTTGACTATTAAGTTTTTTTTAGCTTCATGCGGTATCTCGCATATGGGTAGAGAGAACCGACAATTAAGACACTTGATTCCCCACTAAGCAAATTATCGAGACATTGTGACCACTCAAGGTGAAACTAAACGATGCGTTTATTTTTGCGCCAGAGCAAAGGAATGAAACTAATTTAAATAAAAACGTTTTCCCTAATAGGCGTTGAATTCACAACCATTACACTTATATTTCTATAAATAAATTATTTTTCTTACAGAATTTCCCACTTTGCCACAGCCGACGAATTCACAGACACGACATTAAGAGTTATAACAATAGAAAAAAGACAATATGGCCTCTTCACGTGTAAGGCTAAAAATAAATTAGGATCCGCTGAAGGCACAGTGGAATTGTTTGGTATGTATTTACTTTATGCAGGTAGTAGGTTCGATTATTGACTGATTGATTGATGTTATTTAGATTTGATTTGTTTGTATGTATGTTGGTATGTTTAGGTGTTATTGATGTTCTTTCTTTGTATTCGAATAAAGTAATATAATTGAAAATTAATTCATATTTTTATCTATAAGGCTATTTTATATGCTAATTTATAATATATTTTTTTATACATTTTTGAAAGAAAAACAAAATCTCAATTAATTTGATACATTACTTAGATATGGTTTTTTGGACCGGACTGGACAACGACCTTTTGTATGAATTAGTTATAATTTGTCGCATATGTATCTTCTAAGAAATGATATAAAATGTCTAGTTAATTTAAATGAGTTGTTACTTTTTAGTTTGTTACTCTTACATTTCGTTTTTGCTTATACATATGTAGTGCTTTAAGTGTAGTATATTTAAATGTTATATGACCGATTTTTATTTATTTTTTTGACATTTTTTTGCTTTCGCCCCAAAATAATGCATGGCGTATATCAAACATGTTTGATTTAATTAGAAACGATCATCCCGGTGTGTCCGCCGGCCTGCGGTCAGACGCGGTATGGAGGCGTCGCCAGTCTACAGGCGGACATGATCGTTGGTGTCGCCCTGCTGGTTATTTTGAGGTATGTTTATAGAAACAAACTATAGAGTTTAGTACGGTCTAGGAGTTGTGGCCGCATTGAAGTTAGCCGTAGATGGCAGGCAGATTTCATTTAAGATATTTTTTCATTGTGTGTGAGTGAACAATGGCTTAACTTTAGAGCGGCCATATTGTAGTCAAAGATATTTATAAAAGTTTATTGTGAATGCGATGGTTGTGGGTGTTGATACCCATGTGAAGGATTGAGAACTTTTCATTTCCTCGCTCTGGTAACAAGAGAAACTGCGACGTTGTGTTCCACCACTCAACACGAGAATTAGGCAGTGCGTGGGGAACTCAGTGTCTTATCACTTAAGTTCCCTCTGCAGGATAACTGTTACATGCGGAATAACAGCGTGAAAATATTTAGAAATTTGTGTTAAAAGCAAAATGTGTGCAAAATAATTGGTTTTTAATATAATAAAAGATTAATTTATTTTTTTATTATTATAGTTAATTAATGGAATGTGACATGAACTGTACTTAGAATTTCTATATGAAATTAGTTTTAAAGAAAGCATGAGTATTTATTTTTATTCTGTTTGCCGCTAAGCTTAAAACTATTAGGCTGTCTTTGTGAATTTATAAATTTTAGTAAATTATAATATTAATACCTACATATTTATTTATTAAATTTTATCTGACAAATATCTTAAAAGTGATTTTTTTTCTTTTGTTTAGTAGTCTTATACCATATTACAACTAATAGACATATTACAACTATACTATTAAGAATGTAACTAACGATTATCATTTTTTGTCTTATTATTTTTTGTTAGAAATTAAAAATATATAAAGTTAAAATACAAATATTTTCTTATACCGATGCTGCAGCTGCTGCAAAAAAGGAGAACTTTGATATTTGTCAGTCTGTTGCAATATTTAATTTAAAGATTGTCAATCAAATTAAAAAAGAATGTGGTATATTATTAGATTACCAACCAAAATTTTCCATAAACCATATCCAAAGTAGGATTTAAGTTTGACATAATCTAATGTC
>DWGR01000214.1:0-27692 GCA_018247715.1 Heliconius burneyi
TATGCGATTAATCCGGTTAAAATAGTTTCATTTAAAATGAAATATTACATATTTAAATTTATATTAGAATATTTAGATTAAGATTCATATAGAATTGCACATATATACTATATCAAATATGCATTTCTTCAATCCAGTCAGTCAGTCTTTTGGAGAATAGAAACAATTAAACTTCTAAGTCAACATAATCAAAAGATACGAGCATCGTTAGATTTATGCATCGTTAATACTGCATTTTGTATGAATTATACCCCGTTATATAAACATATAGATTACTTCCCGTAGATTTAGTTATGAAATTCGGCACGTAGTGAGACCTTACAATAAAAATAAGGGAAACATCCAAAAAGTGTAAATTTATAGAAAAAAATTATTAACAAACTTATAGTGGTAGTTTATTTCATATAAACAACGCGCATCCGCCCGCAAATCAACATTTATCAACATCCCGAAATTGGTGCTACGTGGTATCGTTCTCGCACTTAACCGGTTTTTTTATTCATAGGAAGCAGATATTATGTTAGCAATAAAAATGTCAGAATTTTCTTTCATAGAATTCTAAATGTATTTTAGAAAATATTACGTAACGAAATATTTTCTATTCCAAGGGACGTACTACCTGTGTATATGTAAACCACGTTACCTAATCCTGTCTGCACTTCGTCTGCAATCCACAATACGTTATATTTGGAGCACAGTTCGCGAACTTTCCTTAAGTAACCGTCGTCAGGGATAATCACACCGGCCTCGCCCTGAATAGGTTCTACCATGAAAGCTGCAACTGTAGGATCTTGAACAGCTTTCTGTAATTATCAATTACATATCTTAGAATATTACATATTTTTGTATTATTATTTCTTATTTTTATAACTATTTTAATTCATGAATGATCAGAACGCATAATACATAGCGCTACATTGGCGCTCTATGTCTATAGAACATTTTTTTTAGAAATATTTTTTAGTCTTTTTAGGTTTCTATTTTTGTGTCTCTAAAAGAAAATATAAATGTAAAGTTCCGCTTAAGTTTCGCTGACTGCACGCTGTGCCTACATATCTATAAAATGTTGCCTCTAAGGGCTATAATTGAGTAGGTATGTTTTAAACCTTCAATGCTTAATAGGACGTGCCTGCCAAAACTCGTATGATTACTCATCTACCATTCCATATAACTAATCCATATAATTCTATATTGCCACAAGCTTCTTATCACTAACAATTATTTTTTTTTACAAAAAATATCCAAATTTTTATTTACCTCTAATGCGGGAATGTTGTTGTAAGGAATTAATATAAAGCCAGGCATATATGGACCGAAGCCGTTGAAACAAGTTGGATCCGATGACGATGACACTGCGGACAGCGTACGACCCCAAAAATTACCTTCTACGAAAATTATCTACAAAGAAAAAAATTTTTTAAGCGTTGTGCAGGGGCGTGGCTACCCAAAAACTATGGAGTTAAAAATAAACTAAGCCCTTATTAAAATTTTAAGTTCAGTTTATCCATGTAAGTATAAATGTTTAACAAATTTTAAATTATTTTATAATATTTGAATATAGCTGTAAATTCCCCTGTATTTTAGGGTTCCGTACCTCAAAAGGTAAAAACGGAACCTTTATAAGATGACTTTGTTGCCCGTCTGTCAAGATTATATTGATGATGATGATGATCGTGTGGATGTATTGATCACAGAAAAAATCAAGCTTCGAAGTCAACGCAATCAAAAGATACGAGCGTTTTCGTTGCATTTTGTGTGAAATTCACCGCGTAATCAAAACCTATAGGGCACTTCACGTGGACCTACAATTACGAAATTTGGCAAGAAATTAGAATTTGCAGTACAAATAAAGAAAATAAACGACCATATCTTTTTTTTAAGTAAGTTAGTCTCAAATTTGTTTGTCTGGGCGGGTCCGGGTTCCGAGGGCGGCCTAACCCTGGGAGGGAGCCGGTGCAAGGCGTCTAGCCCACCGGTAGCCCACCGGTATAGCTACGCTACTGACGTTGTGCATTATTTAACATATAATAAAGTTACAACTGAAACAAACATAAGTAATATTTCTATTTAATATGATCCTATAAGATAAAATGTAATATTTAGAATAAAAAATAAATAATCTTCGCTTACAAAAGAAACAATTCTTTATCAAGATAGTTTCGTCATTCTAATTGTTGACCTACTATCTTCATAAGGGTATCTTCTGTAAATAATTAAACGGCTACGTATTATAGGGCAATGCCTTTTTATTTATAAGTATGTGACATTAAAAGTTACCACCTTAAGGGGTAAGATCTATGTCATCAAGTATATTATAATTACAGGTTTAAGTAAAAACAATTTAATGTAAATCTTATAAGAATATGACTAAATTTCGAAATACTCATTCAAATTTTATACATGCAGAGGATTCGACAAGCGTAATGTAGGACGTCCACCAGCTAGATGGGGTGACGATATTCGCAAAGTGGCTGGCAACGGCTAAATGCGAAGAGCTGAAGATCGAGCTCAATGGCGTGCCATTGCAGAGGCCCATGTCCAGCAGTGGACGACGATGATGATGATGATGAGAGGATCTTATCAAAAGTATTGAAGGATTTACTGCCTCTGTTGTATCGTATAACGTATTGTAGCAATAATTCATATACACAAACCATTTTATTTTTTACTAACGGTGCCCGTCCGAGGGTTCTGTACTAATTTTAAGATTGTTATTGTCAAATACCTTATAGGTATTAACTTGTTAAATAGTAATGTTTTTTTTTCTATGAAATATTTATAAATTTTTACTTTTCAGATTTTTCCCTTTATTTTTATTGTAAGATCTTACTTCATCCTTAGTTTCATAACTGTAGATATGCGGGAAGTACACTATACGAGTAGGTTTTGATTACGCGGCGAATTTCATACAAAATGAAGCAAAAACGATACTTAAATGCGCATATTTTTGACTGCGTTGTTTGACAGGAATATCTCATATAAAAATCAGATTGATACCTCAACGCGATCTCAAGTATTATTATACTTGACAGAAGGACAACAAAGTGATCCGTTTTTACCTTTTGAGGTACAGATCCCTAAAACTAAAAAAAGGACAAAGCGTGGCATTGAGTTCCCCACTCAAAACAAAATGTCTCGAAGTGAGTGCTTTGACGTCAGAGAAAGCTTGACGTATGCATATTATATTGGGTGTCGAGTGGCAGGTTTCAAAGATTTGCCTCGTTACCAGAGCCAGGTAATGCAATATTAAATATTTAATTCCACAGAGATTGAATCAAAACAACAACCGTCGCGCTTAACAGTCACATGCTTGTGCCCCTGCACCACAACAGCTTCAAAAGAGATAAGTACAGGTTAAAGCCAAAAAAAAATTGCTTACTTTGGCCTGATTTTGAGGTATCTTTTTGACTTCGTATCCCCATTTCCTCGCAATCTTGCACGCACTCTCACCTCCTTCCACGCCTGTATTCATAGGTAGCAGTCTGTCATATCCTAGAAGTTCTGTCATAAATTTCTCATACTTGCCAAGCTGGTCGGAATAAAATGCCCTGAAATGCAATTATATACGTAACTGATTATTTAGCTCACGCTTTATCCCGCTCATAGCAGGGTAAAGGGAATTTGGGAACGTAGTGTTAGCTCTATACTCCGTTGCCATTATGCTACTTTCGAACTTTCCTCAGGAGGAAACTCAACGCAATGCTTTGCTCGCTGCACCAAAACGAGAAATGAAAATTTTAAATATTTCATTCCCTCGAGTGCGAATAGAACCCACAACCTGTTGCGTTAAGAGTACGCTAAGCCCCTGCGGCACGACTGGCATCTAATTGTCTTCTAGACTATCTAATATTTGTCAAATGTCAAATACTTCCAAAATTAGGATAAACTAATCAACCCGGTACATAGAGTTATTATACAGTGAGCTAGAGATCCATAGGCAAGCCTGGGAATGCGAGTGTCCAACAAATAGTGAAATAGGGAAGATCTCAGACTTATCTTAATAAAAACACACTAGCCTTCACATCGGTCTCTTTTTTGTGGACATATTTTAGACTGTCTTTTGTACCTACGAGTATATATACTCTGTGACCGGATCTATACTATTTATTTATTTGATTTAAATCATAGCTATAACACAGAAATCATAGCTATAACACAGAATTCCTGGATTACCTGGACACCAATGTTAATTTGTCAGCTTGTTCTTTAAGTGCTTTGATGATCCTGGGATGGCAATGTCCTTGGTTCACTGCTGAATATGCACTCAAAAAGTCAAAATACTTCTTGCCTTCAACATCCCAAACAAATGGACCTAAAATAAAAAGAATAATATACATAAGTATTAAGTATGGTAGACTGGCGACCCGCTCACGGCTTCGGTTATTCTAACTATTCATTCTGAATTACTAGTATATCACTTACAAGTACTATTTACTAAGTATCTTAAGTTTGTTTTTACAGTTACCTACGCAATATAATACCTAAATATCAAATTTTTAAGTAAAAAAAAAACTTCGCGTACACTGTATCCCGCACACAGCAGCAGCAGGTAGGCAGAGGGAACCAAGTGTTAAGACACTCCGTTCCCCACATTCTGCCGAATTCTGGAGACATTGCGTGTTAAGTGGCAGAACTCAACGCCGCACTTTGCCTCGACACCAGAGCGAGGAAATAGAAATTTACACGTAAATAAAATATTTCACTTTCTCGAGTGGGGATCGAACCCACAACCGTTGCGTTACAGTCACACCCTTGTGCCGCTGCGCCACGTCGGCCTCGCTATATATATATATATATAGATGATAAATATATACGAGTATATATATATACATAATATAGTATACTTGAGACGCATCCTCGTACATTTTTAATTTTTATCATGATAACAACAACCGTAACAGCATAAATTAAAATAAAAGAAAGATTACATGAATATCTATATATATAATAAAATAGAAACAAAAATATTTTGTCTGTCCATTTAGTATTTTTGACTGAAATGGATAGAGGGAAACTCAAAAAGTGCTAGAAGAAAGCAAAAATATATATTTTTTTATATCTTGTCTGTCTGTATGTATGGTCACGCTTATCTTCGAAAGTACTAAACCGATTTACTCAACCTAACATCTTAAGTTTGTTTCATCAAAATCGGTTCATTAATAAAAAAGTTATCGGCATTTGAATGAACTAAAGGCACCAGTTTGCCTGCAAATATAAAGCAATCCATATCTATTCTTATAATAAACCTGTATTTGTTTGTGATAAATCTATATTTTTAACCGACTTTCTAAACAAGGAAGAGGATCTCAATATATATATAAATATTTCGATTCGATGTTCGATTCATTTAATTATTTTGGATTCGATTTTGATATTATGTTAGACTATTCGATTCGATTTGTTATAGATTTAATCACTATTCGGGGGAGAGTGGTCTACGCGGTATTCCTTAGCTTAGCTTCACGCTTTATCCCTAGCGGGGTAGTCAGAGAGAACAGAGCGCCAAACGCTACGGTCTCTACATACCTATTTCGCCTCATCCACTGTCATCAACCTCTTCATACATGCCCTTCGGGGGCCCTCATGTTTTTTACATGACCTTCCTTCAGTATCTGATACTGTTTTCGAAGGTCAACCGAGGTATTCCTAAATCAGTTATTTCAATTTTCCTTGTTTAGAAAGCATGATAAGTTTTCTGAATTGGACAGAAAGATGAGAACAATGCCCCAACACTTGGTCTTGAGGTGTTCTAAACTTTTCCGTCTTATTCACTCAGAAAGAAATAATCAAAGGTAAGAAACATCCTAATATTATGCATGTACAGCTAACTTTAGGGCGGCTTCGACTCATAGACTGTACACTACAAAATAATAATGAAATTTTCGAAAAGATAAAAAAGTACAAACTGTCTCATGTTACTATAGACGGTATTATTTATGTCATTTACGCAAATTCTATCATGATTATCAATATTTATAAACAATTTTGTCAGCACAAATTTCATCATCTTGTCGTCGATAACATCGGCATATTTTTTTTATAGTTCTGAATAATATATATTTTATTTTAGCACAAACGTGCTAAAATAAAATATATATTATTCAGAATGTTACGAGTTCAAAATATACCAAATTAGTTTCATATTACGAATGAAAATACGTACCGTACGTACATATGTTACGTATTTTTATAAGGATATAGTACATATGAAAATATGTTGTACTTGATACTGAACGTACATTATTAAACTACCTACTTGCTAAGCCTCTTTAAATTTATAACATGCTTTTTTTTAATAACACTAATAAAATTAAAATGTTTAAAAATATTATGAATAGCAAACCTTCTCCTCGGCATAATGCAACAGGTAACGGTGCGTAGTTGCGACAACCATATTGGTCTTCAGCAGCAAATATATCCTTTGAAGACAAAGTTTGTTGGGCCATTCTGTGTAAAATTGAAGACATTCACAAATAAGAAAAAAAATCTTTCGAAAAAAAATATGTTTATGTAACTTCTCAGTTCTAAATGTATACTTAAAATCTTAAAAGTTAAATAATACACTTCCATAATTAAAGAGAAAATATATTTAATAAATATAAAATTACCTTCTAATTTTAGACAAAGTTATTGAAAACAAAAAAAAACAGTATATCTTAAAAACACTTCTGCTATTCACAAAGTTATATTATCAGTGCATGAAACAAGTTTGTAACACATCTTATATAGTACCTTCACGATAAGAGATGTACTTAAAAGATTCAAACACTAAATAATAATTTCAATTAGTCAGATAAGAAAACGTTTGACTGCTAGCGAGCAACTCATACGAGTTTAGCCCAGTTAACGATATAAAGATTTGATAAAGTGATTATTGCTTTAAGTAACAATTGTCTTGTAAATGATATGCGCTATATACGAGTATATTCGAACTGATGCCATCGTAGTATATTTATACAAATGCGCGTTTTATCAATGTCAAAATTAAAACATAATAGCAATATATGCAAAGATTACAGCATCTATTTACATATACACAATATCATATGTCAAAGGCGTCACGCTAAATATAGAACCGGGTGGCACTTACCTCCACAAGAAAACAAAATGAAGATATAACTCAGTAAACTACAAATGTAGAGTTATTTAAAATAAGATTACAAAGAATGTTGTACGTATCGTATGCTCTTCGTGAATGAAACTAAGCAAAACCCAGTTTTGACCGGATACCCTTGACTTTGTCTAGAATTTTCGGCACGTCAATGTTTTATTACAGTGAGATTAAATAAGACCAACGCGATACTGTTGTCTGCGATTATATAGACATCATTTATCACATCCAATCTTTTTAATAATAATAAAAGTTCAATGGAAAACTTCACAAATATAGACCAGGAAGTGGTAGTGTAATTTTACACCAAATATTTATACATCTGTTCTCAGATATAGTTTACCTACATTAGTTAATTATAATGTTTTTACAAGAAGTGAATTTATTTAAAAAAAACACATTTCTACGATATTTTTAAGCTATACTTTGCTATCGATTCCATTTATACTCGTATATTAAATAAAACTCGTTCGAATAAATATGTATTTTTCTCAAAATACTTTTGGACCCTAATAACTATTACTTAATTGTTAGTCATAAATATTCTCAATTTCTCATTTTCTCTTTTGTAAATGCTCGCTAATTAAAAGTCATGTGTTCTTATTTACGTATGCATGATATTTTTTTTCATGTCACGTAAATTATTTTCAATTAACGTGTATAATGTACCTACTAAATAATCTTATTTCATTATTTTTGTTAAATATTATAGTTGCTTTTAGCAACTATAATATTAACTTACGAACTTACTTTCTCGTCTTTTGTACTAATGGGAAATAGCCCGCAACTTAGTTTAAGTAGACATATTGCTCTTGCCATGCTACTTCCATGTACTACCGGTTGAGATTTATACTTGTTGCAAGAAGCAAAATTATATTGAGCATCCTTTACCAAGGCGGTATTTCATATTTTTTTCTAATTTCAGTGGACTGTTATGATTGTTCTTCTGATATTCATCGTCTTCAACGTTTAACAACTTTTGCTTAGCATGCACTTAGTTATTTCTTATATTTAAGCTGTTAGTCATTTCAATACTACATCATGTACGGAAGTTTCGAAATCAAATATTGGTTTAAAACCTACACAACAAGAAAAGTTTCATTCAAATCCGTCCTATAGTTCTAAAGATGCACAAGCAGACAGACAGACAAAAAGTATAAATTCGTGTTCTAAATCTTAAAGTACTACTTGACAATTTTATTATAGTATGGACTGCTATAAACTCCTACTTTATAAAAGTACTACAATACTATAATGTACTTTATTTTTATAATATGAAGTTAAAAAACAAGTTAAAATAAATAATGGACGGCAAGCTCTCACTGAGTACTTAGTATATCAATGATAACAGCTACCTACTACGTCACGCTCACGCATTCCACTCATCTCGCAAATTCGGAGTCATTGGTGGACAAGTATGTTTTCATCAATTAAACCTTGAATGAAATATTTATTATAAGAAAGATAAATTCTTATTATAATACTAGAATCAGATTGTATGAATAGATTTCATAATTATGTACATGAAAAAAAAATTCTACACTTCCATATACACATTGCTTGTTCGCTTATCTAACATATATACGAATATACTCGTAGGTATAAAGGAACATGTCTTCACTTCTCACTGACCGAGGTAAGACGCAAGCACAGCCGTAACCGCTGATGCTAGAAACTGAAAATTGACAGATATTTATTTTTATAATCTGGACACCCACTAAGAAGGGATTTTGAATAATTTTAACCCTAAAGGGATGATGATGCATGGTTTTTTTTTAATCAGCACCGATTTTAGTAAAATAAAAAATTCAGACTAAAAAATATTTCATTGAACATGTGTTTCATGGTTTTATACAATTCACCCCTTACGGTGCCGCCTGCTTATTTGCACCCCCTAAAGGTGCAAATAAGCAGGCGGAACTGGGCGCGTCCGCTAGTCTTACTCGTATATATACATATATAACTAGCGGCCCGCCAACGGCTTCGCCCGCTTAAACTTCATAATTATTCATTTAATTAACAGAATTGTCTGAGAGTCATATGTGTTGATGGCAATGAATAATTTGATTGACTCGTTTAGAAACAGCCTTAAATGTTAAATTATTGATTTGGCTAATAATTTATAAAATTATTTGTTAAATAACTGTTATGATTGTATTTAAAAAAAATACCCAAATGATCCAATATCGAAATCGAATCCAAGATAATTAATCAAATAAACGAATCGAATTGAAAATAATTAATTGAGAACCTCTTCCTTGTTTTGAAAGTCGGTTAAAAATACAGATTTATAACAAAATATATAGATTTATTATAAGTATAAGTACTGATTGCTTTATATTTGCAGGCAAACTCATGCCTGAGTTCACTCAAATGCCAATAACTTCTTTTAATGAACCGATTTTGATGAAACCAACTTTAAATGTTGATTTAAAATAAAGCAATTGGTGAAAGTTTGAAGTAAATCGATTCAGTACTTTCGGAGATAAACGTCACCATACATACATACAGACACACAGACAGACAAGAAATTAGGAGTCGCAAGCCAGGTCCCGGGGTCCCGGGATTTTTGAATCCCGAGACCCCGGACCAAAAATGGGTCTTTAATATCTCGGTTTTCATTTTACAACATCCGGGATTATCGATATTTTAAATTTTTAATAAAGTAAAAGTTAAAACATTAATAAAATCATGCCAGATTTTTAATTTAAGCTTTAATATATACAATAGTTGTGTAAGACCGCGAGCAACGAGTTTCCAAGAAATTCAGAAATTTTACATTGTCCACGTTAAAAAATTAGAGACTATGCATCATAGTACAGTTGTGACCTTAACATCTCTTTGAAACTTCTTCTTGGCATTAAACCCGGCGTATGTTGCCAGAGTCTTTTCTAGTCTACTTCAGCCTACTCTACTTTGCATGGTCTTTAAGCTCCTCGTGATGGTGGAACCGGAGCACATCTCTCTACACCCTTAGCCGCCCACGCCGGTGTTGCGCCCGCGGCACTACGCCGCTTTATGAGGGCTCATCTAGTGGCAGACGAGTCACCGTCCGCCAACCTTTCAATTTGAGGCTATTGTAAAGGCGGACGTCCGTTTCTACGCATTAACCGGAGACCATCACTGAGCAATTACCTATGGTTACCCAGAGATCGATCCTAGCTGATGCATTACAGTAAAACACTACAAATTGTCTGTAATAAACTGTCAAATCATGATTTTAACGAATATCCTGGGATTCTGGGATTTTTCTGAAGTCAATATTGAAAATCCCGAGCGGTTAACGCTCCGATACTGCTATCCCTACAAGAAATTAGGAAAAAATACATGCTTCCTATTATTCTTTTTAAATGTCCCGTTCCTATTGTATGTATGTCACTATTTTGATGGATCGCACGGTATTAGTAGTAGAAAAGGGGCCCAACGCTAGTTAACTTTCTCGAATCCCAGAGGCTCTTTCTGATGATTTCCAGAAAAAGCCCCAGAGGAAGTAGACATAGCGAAACCCAGATAGTGTGACGTGAAAGTGTGTGTATGAAAACCGATTCCAATTGCTGGAAACCTCGGAGAATGTTGACGAATGTGGCATTCAGTTTTCGAAGGTCATCCGAAAAGTGAGAGAGGCTTTTTGCCACCAATATCAAAGGAGTAAACTCGATCGATAGATCCGACGAGACAGAGACGTCTGCGGATTCGCCAAATTTCCGCCTTCTCAATAAGCGTGTAAAAAATCAGATACGATTCGACCTCCGCCAAAGCAATACACGAACAATCGAAGATGCTACAGGACGAAATAGAGGCTCAAAAGTATTCGCTAAACAATTGAGAAGGAGGCATTTGGCGAAGCTGATGACATGTGATGGTCGAGTCATTACATCGAAATCAGAACTACACCTTGAGGTCATCGTGGCGATGCGGCACAAGGGTGTGACTGTAATGCGACGGTTGTGGGTTCAATCCCCACTCGAGGAAGTGAAACTACCACTACTTTAATGCCTGATATCTCGGGCTTTCGACCAGTGCGTTCTTCTGGTCATGATGTACGGGACCGAGACATGGACTTTAACGAAAGGCCTCGTCCACAAATTTCAAGTCACTCAGCGCGCTATGGAGCGGGGTTATGCTTGATAAATCTCTAAAGGATAGAATCCGAAATCAGAAAATCCGGAGGAGAAACAGATATACCGACATAGCTAAACGAATTTGTAAGCTGAAGTGGCAATGGGTGGGGCATATTTGTCCTAGAGACGACGGCCGCAGGGGCAAACGTGCCTTAGCGTTAAACGTAATTAGCGGGAAGCGGATGGGTCCGAAGAACTGAGGATCGAGTGTGGTGGCGAGAATTGGGGAAAGCTTATTTCCAAGTGATCGATGGCTGTCGATGATGAAGCTAGGAGTTCCTCTACGTAATGCAGGCGGTAACAGTCGAGTACTATTTTATAATGATTAGTACATTATTGATGACTGCCCCGATGATTGATTTTTCATGGACGCTCGTGCATACCCCGATTAACATTATCTTATTGCTTTTATAGTTTTTTTCACCTATATCTACCCACTTTTACTAGGTCATATAAAAATGGGTAGAGATATAAGTAAATAATATTACCTATTAAATTAATTAGCTCGGGATTTTTTTATGCGGAATATAAATAGTTAACAGTTTTCTAGTATCAAACAGATATTGAGGCCGTCGTGACGCAGCGGCACAAGGATCTGACTTTAACACGAGAGTTGTTGGTTCTATCCCCACTCGAGGAAGTGAAATATTTGTTTATATTTCCATTTCTTCGCTCTGGTGTCGAGGCAAAGCGCGGCGTTGAGATCTGCCACTCAACACGCAATGCCTCTAAAATAACTAGGTTCTCCCTTCTGTGTGCGGAGTACAGTGTGAAGCTGATTTGATTTGTAATATTTATAAGTATTCTTGGGCCCTTGAAATTAATTTATCCAATAATAAGTAGGTACTATTGTATGTATAACACATGACAGAAGGTTTTCAACAAAATCATAGACTAAAGAAAGACACCACAAAGCAATTTTAGTTTTAGATCGTTCAATCAAGCAATGTTTGATATCCCAAACGTTGCTCAGATACATAACAATTTAAGCCTTATAATGTATAGTAAATATATTCCTTAGTTTAATGCTATTTGCAGGATAAAAAGTCCCCATTTAACATTCTATTTTCTATTCTCAACTACTATCATTCTTTTTATTAGGGATTGGTAATTGATAAAAGTGATCTAAACTATTTTATTATATAAAATGTTTGTTTGTCAAATATGATTTAAAAAGATATAATTACACATCTCAAATCAATAAGCCTGCAAAATATTTAGTAAAATACACGCTAATATGTAATCATTTTATTAACTATAATTAAATCTACTATACAATATTTATACACACTAGAAGAATTCACTTTTTGAATTGATTGTCTGGATCTCCTCCATGATACTCTGAATAAGTTGGGAAAGATTCATGACCCTTTTCAGCAGGTGTTGGCAAAGCTCCACCCTCTGTCAATCTCTTTGTTTCAAGTTTAGCGGCATTTATTTTTTTCATTTCAGCAATAGCTACATTTTTAGCTATCTCTTCTTCTGACGGTGGCTCTTTTCTAAAAGCAATATATGTTTAGAATTATTCTTTGTGTAAACTACTACATTATGCTATTGATATTATTATCACCTTCTCATTCTAAGCCAAGCTTCCCATTCAGCAGGAATGGGATCCTGAAAATCTTGACCTTTTGGAGGATCATACCATCGAGATGGATTTCTTTTCCCTCTGCTTGGATCCGCGGGAATTTCGTAATATTTATTACCAATATAATCTTTACCTAAAAATATATCTTTACAGAAACATATAAATATATTGACACCAGCGAAAAGTATAAATATTGACCTATATGATTTCCCTGTATTTGCCGAGGTTTTAAAGAATTAAGAAAATTCCTTATCAGTATTCGAAAAACATGTCTAGATTCACCGTTAGCCATTTTTTCATTAATTAGATATTTAAAAAATTCTAGTTAATTTCGTAATATTTACAATTTACACAATACAGACTGTTCTTAAAATGGCAAATGACATTAAAATATTGACAATGACAAATAACATTTATATTAAATTCCTTGTTTTAAGGCTTTTAGGCGTGCCAATTGAACACAACTTAATATGAAAAAAAACAGAAGGATACAATTGTAATACTACAATATATTGTTTTATTATAATTGTTTCACATTTATAAGCATAATTTTAGCATAGGAAAAAATATAAAAAAAAAACACTCCGTTTTATAGGAAACCAGTGTAAAAAAGAAACACATGTCAACTCGCCTCCTGCATCGAGCTCTAGATGTTGGCCAAGACTATTCACCTTAAAGCCGGCCATACACGTAACGATAAACTTGCGCAAGCAAAGCTGACCATACACATAAAGAAAAACTTATGCAAGCTTAGAATTGCACAAATACACGTATTTCAGAGGTAGCCACAAACGGCTCAGGTATGCTTTCGCAAATATATTTTTTAAGGTTAGACGCGTGCGTACATGCAACGAGCTACGAAAAATGTTTTTTTTTTAAAGTGAGCTATCGCGTGTGTTATTTTATACTACGGATAATGTTATTAAAGCCACAAAAAAAACTTAAAATTCATAAGAGTTTATATTTTTGTATCCCTGCCATGGTAGTCTTTACTTTATTTTGCCAAAGAAATTGATAATTTCTGCAAATATTTGTAAATTCTTCTATAATATTGCCACTGATCTCCCGCCATTTAGCCCAGGCAGTGCTTATCCGGAAACAGACATCGTGATCGATGCCTCCAGACTCGAGCATAACGGATCCAAGGTATCTGAAATTTTCCGACTTAACGGCTGGTTCAGGACCGATATGGATAGTGCCCGAGTCCGGGCTCCCGCAAGCCATGTACTAAGTCTTCGACACATTTAGTTTAAGACCACCGTTCTCAAGCGTACCCTTCCACAGGTTCACTTTACGCTACAGCGTCACTCGGTTCTCGTCAATGAGTCCTATATCATCGGCGTACATCATCGGCCATGGAGGCTGGTCTTGGATGTTAACCGAGACAGTTTCGAGCACCACATTGAATAAGAACGGATTAAGAGCCGAGCCCCAGTGAACCCCTACTGTAATCTGGAAGGGTGTAGTGTCGCCAACAGCATTCCTAATCATAGAAGTGGAATCGTGGTACATGTCTCTGATAATCTCAATATAGGCCTCAGAGATCCCTTTGGATCGCAATGCCCACCAGATGCACTGACGAGGCACACATTCAAAGGTCTTCTGCAGATCTAAAAAGGCCACATGCAGAGCTCTCCCTTTCTCCCTGTATGCCTCCATCAATGTTCTGAGGGCGAAAATGGCGTCCATAGTACCAGATCCTGGCTGAAATCCATATTGAGGCTCAGAGATAGTACACTCGCGGTGGAGCCGGAGGCCAATCATGCGCTCGAAGAGTTTCATGGTATGACTCAAAAGCTTAATGCCCCTATAACTACTACAGTCTGGAACACTGTCTCTTCCCTTGTAAATAGGGGTAATAAAGCTGAGCCTTTACTGGTGTGGCATCTTTACAGTGTTCAAGATATGGTTAAAAAGGGCAGTCTCACCAAGAGAGCCCAACGATTTCCACGCTTCGATCGGAACGTCGTCAGATCCCATCGCTTTTCTGTTCTTAATGCATCGAAATCAATTACGAGTGTCGTCAAGGGTTATTGGGGCAATAAGTCCAAGGTTAGGCGGTGGGTCGTAATGAAGACTGCATGGATGCTGAGTATTCAGCAACTCCTGGAAGTAGCTTCTCTACCTCTCCTTCACAGAGGCATGACTACAGAGCAGCGTGCCTTGAGAATCCCTGACGCAAAGACATTTTGCGATATCTTGCGTCGCTTTATCCCGGGAACGTGCCTGCTTGTAAGTGAGCTTCTGCCCCTCCACAGTTTCAAGTTTATTATATAATGGTGACAAACTCTCACGGCGGGCTCTGGCTACAGCTCTTTTAAGCACACTGGACCCAACGTCTCATGAGTACATTTGCGAGTTCCCTGCATCGTCCGGTTAGAGAGCCAATATTCCACGTTGCAAAGCTGAGTTTCCGTTAGGATACTTGCGTCTTTAGCCGTGCCCGTACATGACACGGTAGTCCTTGCCCACTTATCGCAGGTGTAGGACGATGTGCTTGCACGTCGTTTAGCGGCGACGCCCAATTTGTACCCAGCTTCTTATTGTTTCGTTCATATTAGCGGCGGATGGCGGTTTTTATAAGGAGCAACTACCATCTGACCCCCAAAATCCGTTTCTGGGGAAAACCCGGGGGAAGAAGAATAGGACAGATAGGAAAGGGGCAAGGATAGGTAGAAAGGGAGGGTAGGAAAAAGGAGGGGATTAAAAGAAGGAGACACCAATTTTATGGACTGGATGGAGGTTATAACAAGTGGTGGTTCGAGGATCCGGGGTCGCTGCTGCACCACCATCAGCAAAATGATACTCGCAGCCCATATGATGAGAACACCGAGAGATAATTTACTTGAGGGAATCTTTAGGATGACACATCCAACAGATTTCAATACTATATACAATATTTCGTAATGTGTCTCCTTTAGTTTCTCCAAGAATATTCCTAAACTGTAACTAAGATAAAAATGAACCTTTGTCCATGTCTGGGTCTGTTAAGAATTTGTGTGTCACATACTTGACAATCTTAAAAAAAATATGAGACTTTGCATAGTTCATAGTTATGTGGATTTCGAGATTATTGACAGTCAAAAAGCACCGAACTAAACACTTACTCGGAACATACAGTTAAATTACAGACTGTGGATGGAGCTTTTGACATCATCAGCAAATTACGTATTTGATTAATCAGACAGTCTAATTCAGTTTGTGTCCACTTTAAGATGCCAAAATGTAACCAAAAGATAAATGCTTTTTCCAGGTGACTATAGAGCCAAAGGAAATAGATTGCTGTTTTCCCGGTCGTCAAAATCCAATACTTCAAATATTTAAAGATATTTATGGATCTCCCTGTTAATAAGAGTTTTGAAAGAAACAGTATCTGAGATACAAGCTTCCCAACACACCATGCAGATGTAAAAACTTATACACTGTAAATAAACAAGTTTTTGGACGTTAGTTTTTTGACTCTAGTTTAAAAACGGAAATATATATTGTTTATTAATTATTAAAGAATAAGAAGGTCTCATTTGTTAAGTTATCGTCCAAAAATACAATTAATAAATAAAATGTGATCATTTTATTAATTTATTTTTATAGAATAGACAAGGCAAACGTGCATACGAATCGTCTGATGGTGTTGACCATAGGCTACAGGTTTGTTGCCGTCGTTTAAGATGGAAATAAACGCTGAAACCATGTCATATCAACCCGGAAACGCTACCGTTGCTTTTATGGCACGTGAAAGAAAGATCTCACAAAACCACAAAGTAGCGAGTGCCATATATCCACATAGTGGCGATGATCTTTATGTTTGTCATGTATTGTGAAAATTCAACGATAGATCTGGCTCATTGAGGAGAGAATACATAGGGCAGAAGCGTCTCTATACACAACCAACATGTCCAACCTTTCGCACATTATTGAGTATCTTACGATTCAAATAGCTCTACGTTATATATAATCAAATGGTTCAAACTGATACTGCTGAGAGATAAGAACAGTATTCTACATGTGGGTGTACTTAGATCCTATACAGGGTCAATTAATACTTTCAGCATGAAGTATTGTTTCACAACATATTTATTTCCAGATACATATTTGTTTCCAAAATCAGATACATCGACGATCGCCCCAGAAAGATCCTGCTTGGACTTATACGAACGCCATGCTATCGCATAATTGATTGCCATTTAACATCTCCACAAAAAAAGATAATTACCCTCAGTCCGATCGAAGGCTGTAGGCCGAGGTTCGAGCCCCGCTAGGGGGCGCCCCTATAGCCTTTGATTTTATTTACACAGGTAGCCATCCAGTGCCTGATTATTCCTCAGGGAAAGAGTACCCTCTTCCCTTCGAAATTCGAAAAAAAAAAAAAGATAATTACAAGCCATTTATAAGTAATTTCTATAAATTGGTGGTCATCAGTAATTGAATCGCAACGTTATACTATTAAAATACAATATTACTATTTATTACTATTTATTTCTCAATGTTTAAATAAGTTTTGACATAATTTAACACTTCAAATCGGTACCCATATATAGTATAACCTACTATCTATAATCTATATTTAATGAATCTGTGCTTATGTCAAAAGTATACTGGTGTAGTGATACGCTTGTAATTATTATTAGTCATAGAATTTCGTAAATATACATAAATTATCATTCCCTTTGCTTGACCAAGAGTTATATTAAACCAGCACCATGGCGAAAATGGCATTTCAACACCAAGCCGGAACGGCTATGGAATGTTTAAGTGTGAGACCACTCCCAGTTCTTGTTTTGTTTCATATATCATTGTTATCATCGTATTTTAGCCTTTCAATTTAACACAGATTCCTATAACCCTTCAAAAAGAGGCTGGTGTCGATGCAGAGGGGCGAGAAGTCATGAAATGTGGTTTCAAAATAGGTGGTGGTATTGACCAAGATTATCGTAAAAGCCCTCAGGGCTACACGGACAACGTAAGTAAGATAAACATATATTTTCGTGAATGATATTTAGAACTATAGTTAGTTTTTTGTCTCCAGACAAAATGTCAACGAATAAATAATGTTTCTAAAACTTTTATGTAACTTTTTAATTTTATTTAATTTGGTGCAGGTTTAAAATGCCTCATTTGTTAATATATAAAAAAATCAATATTAAAAACCAAAATAATCGGAAAAAGAAAAAATCTAAATATTCAGAAAATAACTGTACACTTAACAAAACAAGAAACTTAATAAGGACAAGAAAATCACAATAGTTACTGTCTTATCAACAAGTTGACCGATATTAAAAAATGGCTCATATAATCTGACCCATGACAAAACATCATATTTTAAAGTAAAATGTATGGAGTACCTGTGATCTAGCATTTATTATAAAAAAAAACAGCTTCAGACTGTATCTATGTTAAGACACTCCGTTTCCCACTTTCTGCCAAATTCTGGTGGCATGCATGTTGAGTGGCAAAACTCAATGCCACCCTCTGCCTCAACACCAGAGTGAAGAAATGGAAATATAAATTTCATATAAATATTTCATTTCCTCAAGTGGGGATCAAATCCACAACCAGCCAGTTTACACTTTGTGCCCCTGCACCCCAACTTTATTGTAATTAACTAATTTATTATAGTAGTTTATTTTTAGAGTATTAAAATACATCTCAAGAATGAAAACAAGTTGACTTTTGTGTGTTCTCACATATAATCCTATTAGTTTTTTTTATTAATAATAATTAAAAAAATACTAAAGTATTCTTAAGAATTAAGAAAATAGTTAATGATATTTATGATACTGCAAAATGAAGTGAATAGAAACATTTTTAAGTTAGATATTTGATTTTTACAATGCTCCTGACTTAAATATAAATAAGTATTTGTATTTCTTTCTTTTTCCCTTCCAATTGTATAAAATTGCACATTTCCATCAATCCATAGATCAATCTATAAAATTAACTTTTTTGATTTGTTTACCTTTTATCTCTTGGCTCCCTGAATAGGATATAAACTATGAATTGAATACTTTTTTCATAGAGTACTTACTACATACATCATATTGAGTAATAATATCAATACTAAATATAGATTTTTTATTATTGATTTATTTTCTAGGGAATTTATGTTACTGAAGTACATGAAGGAAGTCCAGCTGCAAAATCAGGATTGAGGATGCATGATAAAATTCTACAATGCAATGGTTATGATTTTACAATGGTTACACATAAAAAAGCAGTCAGTTACATTAAAAAACATCCTGTATTAAACTTACTTGTAGCTAGAAAAGGTGTTACATCTACTTAATCACAGTATTAATTTCAGAACTTTTATTTAATTAATTTTAAAACATAAAAATGTTCAAATACAAGTTCATGTTACAATACTTCCAGTATTGTAAAATGAGTTATTTTATATAGTTATTTATTTTTTAGAATTCAGTGTATTAAGTTTAAAAGATAAAGTACTTAATAATATTATCTTTCATTTATACTTATATGCTTTGGTAAGTTTGAACACAAAAATATGAATTGTTATTAGCAAGTTACCATTACCAATAATAAGAACTTTAGTTTTTACTTTTTTATTCTTACCCATTTTAAATTAAGTATTTTATGACTAATTGTGTATATTTTAGTATTCAAAAATACATTTTATAAACATTTCAAACACTAGATCGCCAATCATTAAATTAGTTGATGCAGTGAACACATAGAAGCAAGAGCTATAAAAACAAAATCTCTAAACCTTGCCAAAAGATCTTGACCTTTCTAGAAATGTCTTCAATTATTTTCTAAATCATATACGGCAGGTGGCATTAGTAGAATAATTTTAAATTTGATGTCGATAGAGAGAGGAATTCAAACATTAAAAGCTAGTATAAATGAATATTTAAAAGAGCCCCTTAAACCTACACTGAGATTACAAGTCCAAATAACTACTTTGAGCTGTTCACCCTGCAATGTAATGGGATAACCCTGGATTGCTTTTTCTCTACTGCCTTTGATTTCTCAATTGTCTTGCATACTTCAGTTCCACTATTCCTTCAAAATCTGATGTCAAGTAAACAATTAAAGACTGTGAGAAGAGGACTTTATTGAAAATTCCACTTCTAAAAACTTATATGTCTCAACCACATGATACTGACCATGGACTTTAGTCAAGTGTTTGAAGCATTATCTACAATTCATATTGGAATACCAAAATATACTCAATTAATCCATTTAAAATAGTTTCTATTAAAATTACCATTATCAATTACTTGTAATTTGCAACTTCCCTGTAAATAGTAATTTGTATTAAGGTTCTTTTTCAAATAGGGATTATCTATTAAAAAAGTTATTTTACATTTTTTTGACCCTTCATTCCTAACAGCTGGTCGGTCATATTTGCGAGATCCCATACCTAGTGTTGTGTTAATATTTTGAAATTAAAACACCTAGCGATTATGAAAACAGCAGTGGTAAATTTAAATGTTGTATGATGAAATGTAATGTTACGAAATTTAACAATGTCATTCAGCTGTTTCATCCCTTCCCTCCTCCTAATGAACATATTACAAATTAAGAAGAAGAAGAGATATACTAATGACATTAATTTCAATTTTGTAATAATTTTGCTTGTTAGATGCGTTTGTTTTGATTATTTTATTAATTAACATTCCTTATGATTACACTGTGCCAAATTTTATATGTGAAATAGCATATTTCATTTCAAGTACATAATTTATACTTATTTTTTAAGATGATGATGTAATACAACTTGATATGCTGCAGTGACATGCCAAAGATGTATAATAGATATTCAAAGTCAAACAAATAGCATTTTAAAGCAATAGTTAAAGGTTGCATTTAAAATACATCTACAATATATTTATTTCTTTAGTTATTACAACTAGTTTTATTTTTAAATATAAGATAATTGTTAAGCATTTATATTTATTGTTCAAATATAGGTAAAAAATCTGATTGTGCTGTATTGGTGTTACTTTATTAAAATTTTAAATAATTTTTCTCATTTTTAGTTTAATGTATATTTTGAATATATTTATAAACTGCCACCCTTAATAAAGATTACTATTATATTACATACTACACTGAAATTATGAGCTTTATATATTTTGCTACACTTGCCTTGTATTCACTTTCTATGTGTTTTTATCATATTATATTCTTCTATACTTGACTTTTCTTTATATAATATTTTTCATTGTAAATATGTAAACTTATATGAAGTTAATAATAGTTACTTATAAGTGTCATGTCTTCTTAATATTATTTAAAAGGAGCAATCCATAAATTATGGCACTTAAATTCCACAATTTTATGGGCTCCTCTGCAAGCTTATTACAGCTGGTTGTGAGGCCTTTGTGTGACTTCACATGTTTAGAAATTATTAAATTAAAATAGCAATTCTGAAGTTATTTTTATTTACATAAATTTTGTATTTTAATACTTAGACTTTATATTTACGAAACCACGAATTTTGACTGCTTTGAATCTATTGACACACTATGTAACTTACTGCGTAATGTAAATTATAATGATAGGTATATCCCTAGTTATATTCTTTATTTACCTTAGGTGTCACTTCTATGAAATTTTATTATGTTTGTGTGATTGTTGTCTTATTAAGGTTATAATGTAAAAAAATGTTTTTAGTATATATTATGAAGACTTCTTTTTTGTGCTTATAATTTATCTATTATTTGTGATACTGGAAGCACTGACATATACTGGAACCACACTCAAATGAATTGATTGTTTAATATTATGGTTTTATTGCAATATTTTTGATTTTACTAAGAATTAGCTTTAAATTTATGCAATTAACAATTTCTTTAAAATAAACACAAGGAATGTGTAATAGCTTAGTATATTTATAATTTATAGACTTAAAAGTATTTAAGGTGTCAATTTTTGGATTATTTAAAAAATTAAAGAAATTTATTTAAAATATCACATAAAAAATTAACATACATTTGAAATCTGTCAATTGTTATGGGGGAAGTAATGTTATGTCATATTTGGCATTAATATAACTTTGTTGCTATCTATGTAATATTATGTTAGTTGAAAATTGATATTATTAATATGTAAACAATGTAAAATATATTAAACAAAAGGTAAACCATTATTTCTAAAAATTTTGTTTAGAAAATAAAAATGTTATTTAATTTCTATTACTTTCTGTTTTATTTCCAATGAATTAAATTGTCTAATAATAACAATAACATATATGCTAAAGAATTTAAGCTTTAGTTGGAGGCCAGTCCCATTGACCTTTAGGTGGTTTAGCAACTAGAGGTTCCCACGCCTTCCATGTCAACATCTTTCTAGCCAAATTTAATTCATTCTCTGCCTGGACTATTAACTCTTCTGCTTGGCCGCAGTTGATTTTAGCTTCGATTTCATATGTATCTTTAGTCTGGAATTTACAAAAACAAGCATTTTTTTTCTTCCTCCTTATAAAGGGTGATTATGGTTTAGCAGCACAGCACCTGACTGTTAAAGCAAGGGTTGTAGGTTTCACTTTCTTGGGGGAATGATTTGTCTTTATTTTCTCTGTTAAAGATAAAGCATGGTGTTAAGTTCTGCCACTCAACATGCAGTCTTGAAAATAGTGTGAAGAGTATCTTAAATCATAACATTTAAATTATTTTCAGTCCACTGCTCTGATAAGACACAACCTTAAGTTGTATAACTTTTAGTGTTATCATTCAAAATACATTTTTTTGAATTCTTAATGCTTAAAATATTATTAATGTAGACATTCTAGCCAAATATTTATTTATAAATTTGGCTAGTATACCTCTACAATATCCAAATGGTGCAGGTATGTCTTTTGCCTCTTGGTCACATACAACATGGTGGAATAAAAATATGGGGTCTGAAGTTTCTCAACCCCAGATCCCTCTGCCCACCCTGCTTAAGGCAGAAGACAGCATGAAACTGAGAGAGAATATATATTTTTGTGTTTATTAAAAAAAATGGAACAGTAACCTAACAAATTAATTTACCTGTTTTAAGACAGCAGCCCTCTCTTTAACTATTTGTTCAGTATACTTTCGATATACTGATGTTTCTGGCATTTTCTGCAGTGTTCGAAGGATTTTTCCGTAAAGGGCTCCTAGCGTATGATGGGGATTAGGATTTACTGCTAAGCCAACTAGGCCCGTAGTCTAAAACATATGAATACGATTTTCTCAATAACATATAACGAAGCGAAACATATAAAGTATATCTTTTTACTTTATATTTAGTCTTTGGATGACTTAATTGTATAAAGACAATCTTTGTAGTTTAATTATATTTTATAGTTAATTAAAGTAACGCTGCAATTATATAATCACAACATCTTGAACAAACAAAACAATTACAGAACAATAGTTTAAGCAACCTTTTTAAGTACACCCATCTCGTGTCGATTGTGAGAAAAATATAGTATAATTTCTTTTATTATTTTTACTCCTAAAAAATCCTATTCCAAACTTATATGATCGTGAAAAATCTGACAATGTCAAAGTATATTGACTTTGACATTATCACTGAGAAAATAATTTTGTTAGTCTTGTTGTGAAAATACTTTTATTTACTTACGGTTCCTAGGCGTGTCAGTTGAACATAATTTAAAAATTTATGAGGCTGATAAATAATTTATTATAAATTTATTAATAATAAACATTGTAGTCAGTCATGGAGTCGCAATTACACAAGTGCGACTGACGCTCAACACGTACTGCGTCCAAAATTGGCGGAAAGTGGGGAACGGAGTTTCTTAATACTAGGTTCCCTCTACCTAACCTGCTGCATGCGGGATACAGCGTGACGTTGATTTAATTTTAGTTCGAGGAGATTTCTTTTATTTTCGAAATAAAAAGTGTTACATTACATTTTAAGCAATAAAGCTCGATAGCAAAATCCCAAAGCCAAACATATTTGGAACCACTCGTTTTTCTTCCAATAATGATAACAAAACGTAAAATGCAAATAAATAATAAAATATTAAATAATGGTTACTGTATCGTATGTTATTTCTATACTATACTTATAGTATATAAATATACTCTAATAATTTTAATGATTTTACCAAATGAAGTCCCATTAAATCACTTAAAGGGTAATACTACATAGAGGCCGATAAAAGGCTTAATTTTGGCAATTTATTCTGGGATTATGGGGGCAGAAATAGTATTTATATTTACATGGTTTATTCGTCACACATTGATGTATAAAGAAAAAAATTAAATTATGATTATAATACAAAATGGCGGTGCTACAGCATATCTGCAAAAAAACTATTTTTTTGAAAGTGCTCCACTGCCGTACCAATTACTCGAGAACCATCAGAGCTAGAACAAAAAACCAAAAATAATCTAAAACTACATACGAGTATACGAGCTATAGGAGTAAGCAGGAAAATTTTTTATTCCGATTTTTGTAGAAACTGTGCACTTTTGAACGAAATTTTTGATTTTTGATTTTTTTTGAATTTTTAACAAAAAAAGAGCAGTAAATTATTAATAAAACCAGTAATTTTTAAAATATCAAAAAATGGCTACGTACTTCCCAGGAGAATGTTTTAACGAAGCTACTGTAAGAATTTTAAGTCGATACATGCAATAGTGTTGAAGCTATGAGTACGGCCGATTTGAAAAAATCCGTTTCGAGAAAAACGCGTTTAAAGTTTTCGGAACATAAAAGATCTTCGAAATGTTTGTATACCTCTAATCTGCAATGCCTGCACCGTACATTAGGCCATCTCTATCAATCTCTGACTCCTCCTCTTTCTTTCTGGCTAATTTTAATGACATTCGGGCCTCTCTGACATTGTCTGATAGCGAACTTTATGCGGCGCGCGTCTGCTTCCACGCAAAAATTATAGCAGTTACATCCTGTTGTCAAGTCCAAGTGTCGCATCAGCTTCATGACACTTGAAAATCCATTATTATAGACACCTGCAGCAATATATGCGGTATCTAGCACATGTTTTCCACTGAAAAAAGTTTTAGGAGCAACGAACAGCAACGGTCCATTTGTTGCATTGAAACTTTCGTTGCTGTTTTGTGTCAAACCGCCTAAGCAACGCGTAAGTTGGTCACCACTGCTTAACTCTTTGTAAATTGGCACAATCGCTTTATAAACTTCTCCAGAGATTGGTGGCTTATGTACAAAACTTTCTCCAGTAGCTTGAGCCTTTTGCCAAGAGTACCATGATTTTTCTCCGCGTCTTTCGCGCATCTTTCATGTCTCGGTTGTGCGTCAGTGGACAATTTGTGGTCAAGCTTTGCGTAGATTTCGTCGCTCATTTTCTCTACAGAATTATGATTTCTACGAATCGCTAAACCATAATAAATTGCCAATTCGTCAATCAATCAGTTTGCCAGTAAGTTTGCCCTTTCTTCCAAGTCCTTTTTTTCGCTTTTTTAAATTACGGAGACGAGAACCCATCCGCTTCTGCACATGACCGATACATTTTTTTACGGTGAAAATTGTCGTTATTCGCTAATTTATCATTTATCGTTTGTCGATAAAACAAAGCACGTGATGACTGGACGTACCCATCATGGCGCGCTTCGAGGTGCTGCGACAAAATCGAGAATTAGGCCTGTTTCAAATTTTATTTCTGCATAAAACCATTTGAATATGAATTTTAAGGGTATAAAGTTTAGTTTAAGCAAAAAAAATAATATTAAAAATTCTAGTGTTGTTATCCTTTAAAAAGTATGTAATCCTGCTGATTGATTACATTTTTCATATGTAAACACTAATACGTTGCTTGTCAAGATACAAGTAAATTGAACAACAGCACCTATCACGCATTACGATAATATATTATAATTTTATGAAAAAACACTGATCTGCAGATGTGGTACGAATGAAGCCACATAAATGTTATTAAGTTATTGATTGTTCAAAACATACGAAAAGGTAATCGATGACTTGTTTTGCATTGACTAGACTTGTTTGTCAAGATTTCAAGACAGTAAATGACAAACCTTATTCTAAAGGCATTCTAAGATTTAATGGACTTATATTGACATTTTTACAATGTTTAAGCTCATGTTATTATAAACTGCATTTTAATTGTCACTATATCATATACAAATAATGGCTTTTAATTGCAATAATCGTTTAATAAGTAAAATGTCTTAGAGTAGACACGTAAATTGTATACGAATTCATTTGGAATGTAAATTTTCCTTATTTTAATAGAACAGCCTTTATTGCAATAATATAAAATCATTATTTGAGTGTAGTTATTTATTGTTAAAATCGTTATATAAAATGAAGTTGTGATCTTTCAGTATTAGTTTTATTTGTTATATATTTTTGTTATTTGAATGTTTATTTATATGTAGGTGAGGTTGTTACTCCGTAATCAAAGAACTGAATTGAATTGGTTACATGTAGTATAGAAATTGCTGTTATTTTAGCTAGAAGTATACTGCCATGGAGGCTAAGACAGAAGTTGATTTAAGTGAACCACCAAATTCTAAGAGTGACATGAAAATACATGAGATTCCTCTTCCTGAAGATGGAAGAAATTCCCCACCACCCAATTGTGCCATATGTCTTGGTACATGCCGCAATAAATCCTTTACTGACTCTTGTCTCCATCAATTTTGCTTCAAGTGCTTACTGACTTGGAGCAGAGTAAGTTGTTTTTTTTAAAGCAATTTTCTTGATCTAGAAATAGAATGAAATATAAAAATAGCAATATAAATATATACTAAATTAAATCAATTATTGATGAGATAAAATCTAACTAACCTTAATGTACATAATTTAGAAATGTTCTGTGATAACACAGAAACAAAGTCATAAGAGCCCTTATAGAGCCCTATTTGAAAATATTGCTAAGAATATATTTCTGTATTACATTATTGTTACTTAGTAAAGAAATAATAATCAGTGTATTTGTTTCTTAATGAGATCTATTTTGCATAAATTTCAAATATTTTAAATTGACTATTATTAAGGCCATCTGATTATAGATGGCTATTGGTTTGATTCCCACTTGGAGGAATTAAATATTTTCCATTCTTCACTCTTCAAAATATTGCTATGTATGGATAATCGAGTATCTTAACACTAATCTCCCTCAGCCTACCCTGTTATGTACCTGCTTCGCTCCATATCTCTTATGTGAAGCTAAAAATAGGTAATATTGTTGTACTTACTATTTTACTTCAGGTAAAAGCAGAGTGTCCTTTGTGTAAGCAAGTTTTTAGATCAATCATTCACAATGTTAAATCTAACAATCAATATGAAGAATACATGGTGGACCAGCAACTTCCGGAGATCGAAGACATTACAGAGCAAAGAAGTGACTATGATATGATTGCAGCCAGTAGGAGATTTAGATACAGGTATTTCTTCTTTTATTACAAGATTGTGTGCAATTTTATATTGATGAACATAAATGTTTAAAAGGTGGGCATCACACTAAAAAGCATTCTCTACTAGACAGACTATCTACTCATGTGGGGATGTAGTTGTGTGGGGATATAAATGTGTAGGTGTGCATACTCCACATGCACATATTATAATAGTCAATATAAATCTGTATATATATGTAAGGATAAATTTTTTCTAATGGTTTATGATCTGAAAATAATTTGAAATGTTTACCTGTAAGCCAGTGTTACCAATATTTTACGGCTTCTTTTATAGCGGCTTATTTTATGCATTCCAAATAAATGGCTTTTTTTTTGTGATTCATTTAGTTTTCTTGAAAAATAAGCAACTGGTTTTTCAGATTTTTGGTTTTTTTTTTTTTTTTATGGAAAAAGCATGGCAAACGAGCGTACGGGTCACCTGATAGTAAGTGATCGCCGCCGCCCACGACACCGCGTAACACCAGAGGAGCTACTGGTGCGTTGCCAGCTTTTGA
>DWGR01000215.1:0-27665 GCA_018247715.1 Heliconius burneyi
AGACAGAGGGTAACTGAGAATCTAGTTTTGAGTGAAACAAAATTTTAGACCAAAGTCTATTGTGGCCCAGTAAGTAAAATACGTAACTGTTTTTACATAATTAATATGTATAAGTTCAACGTACTTAGAAATATCTTTTTAGTGCACAAAAAGGTACTAGAGATTTTTAGATTATAGCTGTAAAGGTGAGAAAAAGCAATCTTTAAAAATTTAAATATTATAATATAAAAAAGCACCATGTCCATTCGCTGCATGCTGCAGATACAGCAATAAAGGATCGACTGGTAATGTCTTTAAGATTAATGGTAGCTCAAGGTGACGAGCGTTGAGTAATGTAAGTGATATATTACAATATACGTACTTTAAGATTTTCAATGGTACTTTTTATATAATATGGACAGGCATCTTTTTCTTTAAATATGCAGTTCATTCACAAAATGAAACAGAGTGAATAAATTTGTAAATGGAATTCAAGAAGTATTTATCTGATACTGTCATGAGATTTGAGGCTGAATTGTTTTCAAAAGATTTTTTTTAGCTTCACGCTATATCCCACACAAAGTAGGTTACAAAGGTTAAAGGCACATGAGAACGTAGTGTTAAAACACTTAGTCCATCATTTTCCATCTAAATCTGGAGACCATACATTTTGCGTGTAAACGCAACATGTATGGTTTTCAGATGTGTGTCCCCTGCACCACAACTGACCTTATCATTCTTCATTAATAATTTCAATAATTCACTTGAGGAAGTTAAATATTTATTTACGTTTATATTTGCATTTTTTCGCTCTGGTGTCAAGGCAAAACGCGGCATTGAGTTCTGCCACTCAACACGGAATGTCTCCAGAATTCGGCAGAAAGTGGGGTACGGAGTGTCTTAATACTAGGTTCCCTCTGCCTACCCTGCTGTGTACGAGATACAGCGTAAAGCTGATTTATTTATTTTAATTTCTTCCTCTTTTTTCATAGTTAAAAAATTCCGTCTAAATATTTATTAATGTACTCGTAGTCATTTTTACATTAATTTTACCTAAAGTCTTATTTAGGCATAAATATAAAACAGTTAAAGCAATCCTTATGGCTTTTAAACGTGAAATGAGTGGACCGCTTAATATTTTCGCTTAGTTCCATAAATACCATGACATTTACTAATATAACGGCATCTAATGAATTGTAAACAAAACTTGAGCGATTTACACCGAAAAAGATGTCACTATGGTGTCACAAAGGCCCCATGGGTCTATTAAAAGTGATGATTTGACATATTTTGCTGATATGGAATTATAGACTTTATGACATTGTATTAAGTTAGAAAGTTAATTACAAGCATTTTTAGGGTATAAATGTTCTCTAGGGTATTTTTCTCGATTGAAATTTTACGTAACGAAATTTAGATCAATAGTCGAATTATCGATATTATAGTCTGGTGTTACGGTTCATCGAGTCTTCTGATGTGTCACCTCATTGTTATTTAATTCGATAATTTTATATTGAACTGTAAACGTGAATAGGCGGTTTTAGTATTTCTAGGGAGGAATAATGTCATTCCCTACAGTCCCAAGCCACGTAACTTCATCATAGCATTACTTACAAAAGGCCGGCAACGCACCTGTAGCTCCTCTGGTGTTGCACGGGGTCGTGGGCGGCGGGGATCACTTACCCTCAGGTGACCCGAACGCTCGTTTGCCTTGTCCTTATACCATAAAAAAAAGACACATAGTTTTATTATTAGCCATTGTATGTTTTAATAATTTAATTTGGGTAAGATAATACAATACAATACAATTTTATTTTTTTCAGTTTAGACCCTTCTTCATAAAGGAAATCAGAAATTAAATGTCTGACTTAAATCATAAACAACTGTTATCATGCCTATAAGCACGTTGCTCTATCACAACCTATTCCGTTCGAGCGGCTTAACCAGTTTAAAAATTTAAAAAACTTTACGCCTTATCCTATAACAGTGTAGGCAGAGTGAACCTAGTGTTAAGACACTCCGTTCCTTACTTTCCGCCGAATTTTGAAGGCATTGCATATTGAGTGGCGGAACTCAACGCCGCGCTCTACCTGGAAATCGGAGCGAAGAATAAATATTTCATTTCGTCGAGTAGGGATCGACGACCCTGCTGTGCGCGAGATGAAGCTGATTTTATTTTATTTTAATTTAAATATATTTCTGGTGAATGATTTTCAATTATTCGATATTCTCATAAACTTAAAAAATGCTAAATTTAGAATTTAAAACATTTCTATGTAATAATTGTATGATTATTATTAAAATTATTGATAAGGAATATTGATTTACCATCCACAGCAGTTTAGGAATAATCTAGTGATAACACTCTCCATCCACCTTCCGTACAAATTTCGTGTGTACCACTTAGGTGGAACTCAATGCCCCACCGCGCGTGTTTTTTTTTACCAAATCGAAGAAATGAAAATGATGATATTCCTACGACAACCACACGAAGAATGGAAATCGAACTTTAACCATCACTTTTACCGTCATACTTATGCCACTAACTTGAGGATGCTGCTTCTTAAATAAGCTGTGAAAATAGTGTTTAATTTTATCGTTTTACAAGCTATTTGGTAAATTAGATTATCAACAGATGTTATACGACAGTTGTTAAGTTATTGACATTAAATGCTTCCAATCACGGGGGATTTTAAATTAGATTTGCAAGAAATAATGGGATTATTGGGTTTTAGTGGAGAACCATAGAGTAATGTAAAGTAAGTACGGCGATCTAGAGTATGTAGGTATGTAGATCTAGATATGTATATATCTTAGTGTAAAGACACTCTGTCTTCTGACGTCTAAGTCAAGCAAAGCAAAGATATGAACATTTATGTATCGGTATGGCTGCATTATATATGAAATACGCTGAGCTATCAAAACTTATTGGATATTTCATAGAATTCCTTACAAACTTTTATTTGTAGTTAATTTCATATAAACTGAGTGCACATGGCTGTAAATTTAACTGTGTTAAAGTTGTACTTACTATTAAATTGTAATCCTGAAATTGGTACAGAAACTTTTGTGGGCCAAGTCAACTCACGCTAACCGGTTTTTGTTTTTTGGATTAGTTCCTCTATTTTAGTGCAAGATTAGTTCTGGCACTAGAATAAAATGTTTGCTAAAATTTTTCACTGATATTTTAAATATATTGTAAGCATTTAAGGTTGTTTAGAAGAACGAGTATAATGAGAACTATAGAAATTATGAGGCCATCATGGCACAGCGGCGCGAGTTGTGACTGTAACACTATGGTTGTAGGTTCGATCCCCACTCGAGGAAGTGAAATATTTATTTACTCGCAATGCCTTCAGAATTCGGTAGAAATTGTGGAACGTAGTGTCCTAACACTAGGTTCCCTTTGCCTACGCTGCTGGATGCGGGATACAGCGTAAAAATGATTTAACTTAGAAACTATCGAAAGTGTATGTAAATGAATTTAACGTACTTTTCAAAGCATGAACTCTATATATGGAAAAATTATGATAAATTTACAACTAGGCGAACTTCTATAGCGTACCTAGAAGTAATATGACAAAGTACTCTGTTAATAGTTCAGCAAGGTGTTGCAAAGGTCGAGTTCGTTACATTCCATTGCTGACCTTTGCTTTTTACTTCAGTTTAGGTTCTATTTCTAGTGTTTAATGTTGTGTATGATGTGTCGCTTGGCTGCTTGTGTATTTTTTTATGAAAGACTTGTATAGACACGATTTATACATATTCATGTATGTGTATAAAAATGCTTTTTAATTTAGTTTTCGTTGAATGCAATTTAAATTTCTATAGATTTCCCTAATATATTATTTTATATGCCTCTGGAATTCGGCAGAATGGGGGTGGGGGGGGGGGGTATGGAAATGTGTTAATGGCAACGAAGTTTATATACCATTAGGTTCCTAAGTTCAATTTGACTATCATATGCATATTTTTCTAAGTATAAAAAAACGCTTCACTCATCTCCAAATCCCAAATAGTGAATTCTTAATTTTTATGAATTTTTACAATAATTGTGTTTCTTGTGAATAGTTGTGTCTTTATGTGTGTGTTTATACATCAAAATTTCACTTTTACAGTAATTATATAGTCATGTTATTTCTTGATTTTTTACTTAAAATAGTATTATATTTACGTATAAAACATACATTTAAAGCAGAGGGCAAAGAGGCTCGTTGAAACGTACCGACAAAATAAAACTAAATTAAATTTAAAATAATATAGAGTATATTTATTTTCTATAGTACAAGAACAACGGTAGGATTTTATAATTTCAAAGGTGTAATTCGAATCCCATACAGATTGTACTTAATTTATTTAAAATAAAAGGCACAATGGGTATGCATGGTGAATTAAAATCACGCTACCGAATTAAAATAATGCAGACTGAAACTAACAAGACCGAGCGTCCGTCAGAACGATTCGCTTACTGAGGGTTGTCGCGTATATACGTCTACGAACCTATATATGTAGGTTTTATTATTTAAATTTAAATATTTTTTAAATTTAAAAAAAATATAAAGATTTTAATATATTCAATAATTAAATTTTGTATACATTTATAATTTTCCTTACATTCAGTGTAGAAAAACACCATAAATGTCAACTTTCATTTTTTTTAATTAGAGCTCTTCTGTCTTGGACTTTAGTTTTAACTAAAAAAAGTTTGTATTTACAGGTATTTCACTAAGCAAATAAGATTTCATTGGTCTATTTTTAGTCTATTTGTAATAAGATATTTAATTTTTTTTTAAATGAACACAAATATTTTTTATGTATAGTTTTGTTCGAAGCAAAATTAAGAATGATTTATGAATATTCTTAGTCATTCATAAAATTATTATTATACCTAATATACGTAATGAAATTGTAAGGCCGTTTGTATTTATATCAATTTTAGATTCATATCGTGACGCAGTTACCAAAAATAGTAATGGATTCAAGATTTGGATCGAATTTAAAATGTTTTTTTTTTAGTTTAACAAAATATAGCGCTAAATACTTCATCATTAACTTTTCTCTCTACCACCTAGTAAAATACGAAAAATATATTATTTTCTTATATTAAATTGAAAAAAAAAACTTTCACTATATTAAGTTAACATGTAACTATGAAAGGTGTACTGGGCAACCTTTAAATTTAATCAGTCAACCCTTCCACAGCACGGGGGTGGAGGCGACCCACCGAGCGCAGCGTGTGGGCGCATTGTCCACGTACGACCAGTGGACAAAAGGGTTGAAATGAATCGACATGTAATGAACACTGAATCCGACACGTGCAGTTATTGTGCATGTTTTTTCGCCTGAGGCGTCAATAAGGGCTTGGTGTCATTTAGGCCCACTCGGACGTCGAAGTGTTAATGTGTGAATATGTGTTTGATACATTTGTAAATTTCTATTGTGGATATCTGTTATTATAGCTGCATGGATTAAAATAATTGAAGAACTTCAGAACGATACTAAAATAATATATTTTGTTATTTTTAATTATAATACAGGTAACTGATTTGAAAATAAGATTAAATAAAAAAAGTAGTTTTTAGAAGAATTAAGCTAAGTAGATTCTGATTATTAGCACAGTGTGCACCACAGTGTCCACCACAGTGTCCTCTGAACCTATTTATTTTCATCTTCACGCTATAATACGTACATAAAAGGGTAGGCAGAGGGAACCTACTCTTAAAACACTCTGTTTCCCACTTTCTGCCGAATTTACGAGACATTGCGTGTTGAGTGGCGGAACTAAATGCCCACCTTTGCCTTGCTACGTAAGCGAAGAAATGAAAATATTAATAAATAGTAATTTATTCCCCCGATTTGGAATCGAACTAAGACCGTGCTCAGACACTCACACGCTTGTGCTCCTGCGCCATGACGGGCTCGAACCTATTATTACTTATATTAACCGACTGACTAACCTACCTATTTACTTCTTTATTTTAGGTAAGTATCCCAGAGTAGCTACATTTGAAATATAGCATTCAATTATTCACTCTAGCATTTACAGAAAGCGTTCGACTATAAAAATGAAAACCACATATCTTAACGTATCTCCGTACATCCTTACATTAATATATAACTATATTTTTTCATTTTTTTTTTCTATACAACACAAAAGAAACAATCTATAAAATTATTTCCCAAACTTTTTACTTGAATAAATCTTTTTAAAATGCATCTCTTAAGAAAAAAAAAACCAATCTACCCTTGTACAGTTACCCACGTTTTTTTAAATATAAGCATAAAAAATCCATTATAAATATAAAAAAGGGGGTGAGCTTTAATGAATTAATGTGACAAACTGACAGACACCGATGTAGGGCAGAATGTTTTGTGCTGTGTCTTAGAAAACGCCCTAGCAATAAGATGAACCACTTTGCTTAAATTTACGATTTCAAATACACTTTACGTTATTATTTATTACTTAATAGTATGTTAGAGCGTTTTATTGAAGTGATAATTCGTGATTTTCGTATATATTTGCATTTGTAATTTAAAAAGTTTATACTAGAATCTAACCCGTTATATTAGATAAGGAAGGTGTAAATTTCAAGATGGTGGACGATACACATTTTAATGTCGACTCCTTCAAATAACCTTTTCTTTAGTTAATTCCGTACTAGGGAGAGAAGAATATTTCCTATAAATAACTTTTGAACGAACTTTTTTACACGTACGTACTTAGTTGCTAGAGTATTTGGACGTTTTCAAAAAACGCGGGTTCGAGTCCCGCTTTTTAAGATTTTGTTACGTACGTTTTCTAAAATTTGTGTTTTTTAAAAAAAAAATTAATGTAAGTAAAGTGATATGATGTTTTGATTAAATACCTCTTTAAGTTTTTAAATTGTTTGAGGGAATCATATTAGGTAAAATAAACATCATAATTTACATCGTCATCCACAACCTTTGTGAAAATTATAAAGTAGGTTTCAAATAGAATAATGTTTTTTTAAATATTATAGATATTTAATTTATTTTTAATTTAGATAATTAATTTAGTTCCGCTAAAATTTCGCAAATTCGATATGACGCAATTGGATGTAACAAGACAAAAGCTCCAGTACTGAACACACAATGTCGCCATAATTGGAAGAAAAGTGGGAGAACGGAGTGTCTTAATATTAAATTCCTAACCTAACCCGCTATATGCGGGATACAGCGTGATACCGAAAAAATACATCAAAAATGTTATATACAAATGTAAAGTGCATGTAATTCCTAAACCTAACATTAAAATAAGCCTTTATTGTGTGACATTTCAAAAGGTTATGAAGAAAAGTAGAAAACGTGGACATCTGCCAACGGTCTTGCATTCGTGGGTCTAGAAACTATCTAGTGCACGCGAAAGACAGGTGTATTTGAAGTTATAAAGCTAAATAACATTAAAGAGGTAATTTATTATAAAATTGTACATGTATAGTTTTTTTTCATTTTCATATAATTGCATTTGATAGGGTAGGCAAAGGAAGGCTAATGTTAATACGCTCCGTTTCTCACTTTCCACCAAATTGCGTGTTGCGAGGCATTGCGTGCTGAGTGGCGGAACTCAACGCCGCGTTATTGCCTTGGTACCAGAGCGAAAAAATAAAATATTAATAAATAATAATTCATTCCTCCGAGTGTGAATTGAACCTACAACTGTCGTGTTACAGTCACACACTTCAATAATAAAAATCATTATCCTTAAATTAAAATATGATAAATAACAATTAATTAATATTTTATCATTTATTTGGTTTCCAATGAATATTTGGTCAGTTTTAAGATTGGTTAGTTCCTGATAAACGTATTTGAATGATATGTGCTCTAGCTGTGGCTTTTAAAATAGTTATTTTTTCTTCAAATCTATTATTATAAACACACACGTAAAATTCTATTTAACCAAACAAAAGAAAACATTAAGCTTCATTATTTCCAAAAGGCACCAAAAATTCTAAGCTAAAATTAGTTTTTCTCACATGGCCGGTCCATACAGTTATATTATACATAGAAAACTAACGAGACCGGACAAAAGGTAGCATTACAATATCTTAACTAAACAAGGAATCTTAAGCCACATAAATCCACACAAATTGGAGCAAAGATACATTATATTTGAATTTTGGAACACCGTTACCTTCAAGACGCAACGAGATCAGCTGCCCTCGAACAATTCAGGCCACCCTTCTGTCAGTCACTGTCACCATTGTTCACCAAGTTGGGGTACTTCCGTGTGCGAAAATTCAAGAAGAATGAGCCCTTCGTGCCTTTTTTTCGAGGCCGAACTAGTTTTTTGCATGTAAATCTTGATTTATTCCCGTCAACAATGCTTGGGAATGGCTCCCAGGTTGAGGGTACGGTTTCGTACTGTTACCTTTAAATAATAGAGCTACAATGAACTGAATTAGATTCGATGTTGTATTAGAATTGGTATGGTTTATGAACTTTTAGAAACTCGTATGTCAAACTCATATCAAAGAGATCCCAAACAATAGTGGCTCTTGACCTCGTCGACGAAACGGTTTTTCAGAAAAATTCGGGAGTTGAAAAGAATTGAAGGTTGAATGAAGCTTACAAAAATATTCAGATTTTTTCTTTAGCTTATGAAAATATGGCTAAATCGTGTAATGAACGTGCTGATCTGTTTTGAGACTAATGATAAGATCCGTATAATATTAAATGGCATAGTAGAAACAGTTTAAATGAATACATCAACTTACAGTAAGTTTGTGTATTTAATATTAATAAAATGACATAATAATAAAATAATAATTCTTATCGGTATTTTGGTTTGTCGGTCGGTTCGTCGGTATTTTACATATTTGTAGAAATCTAAATCGAATGTAAATTTTCTTATTTTTAACTATAAAAAAACTCTAACCATAGATGTTTTAGAACTAAGCCATGAGTTTGAATGCAGTTTTCACTATTAGACAACGAGATTTAAAAATTAGGTTTACATATAACTATTTAAAAATAAAATAAATCAGCTTTACGCTGTATCCCGCATACATCAGGGTAGTTAGATGGAACTTAGGGTTAAGACACTCTCCGTTTTCCACTTTCTGCCGCATTCTGGAGGCTACATGCCGCATTGCGTGTTGATATATAAAGAATAAAACATTTAAGGCCAAAGAAAAATATTGCCACATCAAAAAATTATCAAATATACTTTTAAATATTTTATAATATAAAATGACTTTAAATTAACATAAGTCAGATTGGTATGTGTCTTTAATACTAAGGTAATTTACATGTACTCGTAAAGCTTGTAATTATATTTTTTTGTTTTGAAAATTCCCTGGTATTATACCAGGTTACTTACCGTTACCGTTACTTAAATAGCATTTTGTATTAAATCTTCAAAATTTCTAAACTATGACAGTACATGCCAGTTATATCCAGTCCGCTCGACGGCCGCAAGCCGAGGCTTGAGTCCCGCAGGGGGCACCCTCACAGTCGTCGACTTCCTCACAGGCAGCCACCTAGTGCTTGCATTTCTTCAGCGACAGAGAACCCTCTTCCCTACCCAACCAGTGTAGCTGTGAAAGCCAATAGGGCTAACAGCATTACCCTCAAGTTCGAAACAAAAACGCCAGTTATGACTTTGTTTCAAACTCGGGAAAATGTACCATTTTTTAAACTTCACCATAGCAAAGAAATTAAAATATATAAATATTTCATTTTCTCAAGCAAGAATCGAACCCACGACCTGTCTCCCTTACCTGCCCTCAATACCTTTATACTTCTATATAAAAAATATATTATATTTAAATAATACATAGAGAATATAAAGATCCAAATATCTTTCTATAAATTTTTATATAAGTACAATAGACAGGTGTAATTCACGATACAAAATAAATATTTAAAGGAACACGTATGACGATTCCGTTTCACATGAACACTTCAAAACCCGCTAATTGCGTTCCTATAACTTGTTTCGGAAGGGACTAAGGATGGGCTGGACTATGGGCTAGGGTACCTCGAGGGAACGTTGTTTTGACCCTTGCACCCCGATAACCGGACTTAACGATCGTGCGATGACATTACGCCTTTTTTTATTATATGCGAATGTATGTAACAAGTATTGACGATACTACTTTTTTTAATTTGATTTTTTCATTTTTTTTCTCTAAGTTTTCTATAAAATATTTTTTTGTTTGCTTGTTTAAAACGTAAAATAGAAAATCAAAATTTCGAATTTTTCATATCTATTTAAAAAAATATATCTTATTATTCCCCTACACTCTCTAATCTGCCTATATATCTTTCAACTTTCTGAATTCAGTAGCTTCGTACATCTTCTTTATTAGATCAAATTTAATTTACCTATATTAAAAATTTAAAATTATCATTTCTCGTTTGAATTCTTCAAGTATTGTTATATAAATGTAGAGACGCTGTGTGTTGGTTTGAAGAAACCAACGTTCCACCATTTTTAATTTGCGGTTTTTTATAGTTTAGTATTCAATAAAATTTATTAATAATAACTTAACTAGCATTAATTTTTCTCATGACTAGAACATTCCATTATCGAAAACGCGATGTCTTGAAATCGAGCGGAACGGTTTTCTCTACCTACAAGACATACCTACACCTACCTACAATACCTTATTTTTAACGCATTTAAAGTGTTATTACACGCTTAGAAAATTTTGATACGTTGTATAAAAAACAGTTTTCTTTTCTAAATATGATAGAATATTATAAAAACGTTAAAAATATTTAATGAAAATTCTCTTATCTCTTACCAAATAATAATTCTGAGTAGATATTAATACAAAAATTACAGTTTTTGTATAATGAAATTGTTTTAAGGTTTTTTACAGACATGTTAACAACATAAATAAATTGTAATAAGTGGATAATTTCGACGAAGCTTGATGGAATGTATGGCTACTAATAGTGGTCAGTCGAAATTCTAAATTAAGAAAAAAATCTATTTAATTTCACTTTCAACAGATTTTGTCTTTCAGCACAGTACTTGGGGAAATTCGTAAAAATAAGTAGATATTTTTTAACCAAAAATAAAATAATACTCTCATCCCAAACATGCTAACAAAATGTACAAACAATATCCAAACAAAAAAATATGTAATCAATCATAAATAAAACAATTTTACTCCCTCTAATATAATAATATTAGGAAACACAAGGCAGGTGGTAACACTTTCAGAATATAAAATGATTTTTTCCATAACGCACGAACTTACATACACATTGATTGACATACATTAGCATTTGACCCTCTAATGACACGTCTCAGTTATAACTGCGCCCGCGCATGTCACCCGTGACAGCTACAAATGAATAAATTGCATAAATTTCAACCGCCACGAAAAATCTGGTATGTTATTATGATTATAATCAATTTTTATATAGCCATGGAAATTTTGTAATTTAATAATCACAAAAATTAAAAATATTTTCTTAAAAAAATATACTATTAATACTTAAGAGTTTAATAATAAATATACAAATTAATTTATTTAACTAAGATCAATAATAAAAAACGTTTCTTTCTATTTATGCACATTGTTTAGATGTAGCACTCTGCTGCTAAGTCACACTCCAGACATATGAGGATATAGAGACAAAACAAGCATGTTGAAATAAATACAGCAATATTACATTTTTTTTTTGTTATTATAAAAAAAAATAAAAATTAAGCACTCAAATTCTACACATGTGCAAAATAGTTTTATTAAAGAAAATGTTATATTTTTTATATAACATTTATTTGCTTAGGGCGTTGACAGCTAACGTCAGATTGACATTGACACTGTCCTTGGTTGTCTGAGCACACACAATACGAAAAAATATCAGCATCTGTATTTATTTAGTGTTTATGCGAGAATAAACATGAAATACAAATTTGCTTGAATATTCTTACAGTGGTCATTTTGTACAGACTTAGCTTTAGGCTATGTCTCGTTTAAGCTTCATTTAATAATTAATCATGTTTTTATTAAAAAGCCGTTGTGGCTCAGACACACATGCATGCCTCTGTAAGCTTAACGGCTGTGGTTTTAAATACTCGATTTCCACCGAACCACGAAATATTTAATATTTTATTTCCTCTAATAGGTAATAAGGCAAAGAAAAACTGGAAAGAGGCGAGAGGCGAAGGCGAAGCGATGAAAGAGGCAAATTGACTATAGTCACTCAACACGCAATGCCTCCAGAATTGGGTGGACAGTGAGCAAAGGAAGTATTTTAATAGAGAGTGAGTGTCTTAAAACTAGGTCCCTAGGTTCCTTCTGCCTATATACCGTGAGGCTAAAAATAATTAAAAACCCGTGTTACACGTTAACTTGCGTATATAAATACATATTACTATATTTAACTTTATTTCTACTAACAATATATTAGTGTGCAATTTTTTTACAAATTACCTTAACTACTATTTCTATCTATTTCTATAAGGTACTGTTTCTTGTGAAAAGAAACCTATATTTTTTAAATCAATGTAGTCTCAAATTCTTTACTCCTTAGTACTTACGTAGAATAACAATTCCGAGTAATGAAATCGCCATTATTATTTAACTATTAATTACATATTAACAGTATTATTTAACTATAAATTACAAAACGGAAAAATAAAAAAAAACAAGCATGATATTATAAGAAAGCGAGCATACAATTATCACCTACAAAGTTCTAAATGTACAACTGACAAAAAAACTATATTTTATTTTTAAAAACCCTTTACACCGTTTACACCACTAATTAAACCAAAACTATCAATTTAAAACGCCATTTAAAAACACGAAAGCCCGTTTACACCAATTTTAATTACTCAAACTAAGCTCCTGTAATCAGATATAGTACTTAACTGTAAAGTCAAGTAACATGAGTACTAATTATATGAAAGAAAGGTTAAATTAAACTTTTAAACCTTTATTATTTAATCTATAAAGTTTAATTTGGCTTGGTTTTTAAACTTTCGGTATACACAAAGGAATCAGCTGCCGTTCCTCTATTATATGAATTGGAATAAAATATTGCGTCTTAAAGGAGTTTTGTTTAAGAATTTCGCAAGAAGAAATGCGGTTAAACGATTGTTAGTTGTAGTGATGTGTTTTTTATCGATATATATTTTAACGTTATAGTTTTGGATTTTTTTATGAGACTTAAAGTTATTTTTAGAGATTCTAAACGTATGTTAGTTTACGGTTTACTTTTTCGTATGTATGTGCCCTACGTTTTGCTATAATAAAGATTTTTTTATTATTTTTTACTAATGTGTTTTGAATATTTTATAAATATTTAGGATGATGTAGTTATGGCTTCATTCATTTAAATTTAATTGATGTAATGTTTTAAAAATGTAAAGCATAGAGAACAATAATAAAAAAAACAGTCTTTAATTTTACTAGCTAACTAGTATTGTAAATTACAATATTCATAAATATTTGTCTTAAGTTTACTAACATCTAAATAACAACACATTATGTAAAATCGATTACTATTTATAATTTAATCAATCTGTATTTTATCGATATCTACCCTACACTACGCAGCCAGGTGCGGCGCGTGCTACGGACATACCTATTTGCTTCTCGTAAAAAAATATGGACATGAATACCTATAAATTTTACGCTTGTATTTATTCAAATATAAATTCCATTGTTATTTCATTCTGGTTTAGAATTTACAGAAGAAAAAAACCTTATGGTTGGACGTTATTTATAATTTCATGCTTTTCCACATTATATAAAATTTACTTCAGTGTTTTTTATTATCTAGTACAAAGGTAGCCTAATGATAGTCTAGATAGCTGGCGAAACAAACAAAAACAAAACTCCGTTTCCTATTTTCCGTCTAAATATCGAAATTAGTATATTGAGTGGTGGACATCAACTGAAAATAAATCATTCAACCGTGTGGGATTCGAACCCAAATACCTTCACCATCACATTTATACAAGACAAGACAACCGTTGCGTCAGACAGTCAGACGCTAACATATCCCTTATATTATCAAATCAACAACACACATATCTAATTTTTATTCGATATAAGCATAATATAACATTATTAAAAAAATAAAGAATATATTTTTTCTTTACTATGCATATTTTGCTTTTCATATCTCACCAAACCCAGATAATTAATGTAAAAGCAAAGTATATTTAGACTTCCGGTAGCATCTTTCTTCGTTCGCCTCTTCTTATATAGAAACGTTACAATTTGTCATCTAACTTACGTACAAATACAATAAATCTATATATCAACAATACTACTATTATTGGCAACATTGTATTTCAAACTTATCTCAAATAATAAATGGGCAAATTATTTTATAACAAAATCATACTTATTACGTTTGACAATTAGAGCGAAATTCCTTTCAGTGTATAATTCATTAAAAAGCTTGTGGTTGCCTGTATTCTTAAAGGTTCCGCTAAAATTTACCATTGCGTTTTTTTCTTTAATACAAAATTAAGAGGTTATTCTATAATACAATAATTTTAATTTAAAACGTAATTTTAATGAAATAAAGTCCAAAATTGAATACTGCATTTTAAATCTTATAGTAGGCGGCTTTATTTCTATTGACAAAGGAGTTTAAAAAAATCTAGAGCATTCTTGACACGTGGCCCAGCTGGATACATTTCTTAGATTTGTATGGTTTTTTTTTATTTATTGAATACACGTAACGTCGTACGCTCTATTTTTTTAAGTTACCTTCAATTGTACTTTTTTTTTAAGTATAAAAAAATTATATCACCTATTGTAACTGTTACGATAAAATAAGTATAATAGAGCTATAGGCGCCGTAGTGGACAGGACTTCATATGCGACGGTTGCGCATTCATATCCATCTCGAAGGATATTTTTTAGCGCCTTAAAAGATGCTTTTGATTATTTACATATATTGTTTTTTGTATGCATCATACGAAATAATATTTAAGTATATTTCCCCTAATCCAATTAGAAATGCATATTGTCAGGTTTAACTATTCTCTAGAATATTTTATCATGAATATGTATCTTCTTCTTGCGGTACCACAAAAGGATTTTAAATTATTTCTATTTCACGGTCTGGTAGAGAAGACGTTGACAGAGTAAAGATTACATAAACGTAGTGTTTTACCACTTGCTTTCTTATGAAAAAGCGTGAAGCTGCTTTTTAGTAGATTAAGCCAAATGTGTGAAGACGTTCATTAATAACAGATAACTTTCTAATAAATAAATAAAAAATAACCAAATGTTGAACTCAACAAATAACCGTTTCGTTAAATAACAAAAACTTTAATCTAATAATAAAATTAACTTTTTATGTACGATTGTAATCGTTATCCTGTCTACATCGAAAAGTTAAAAGGTAGACACAAAATACGATTTTCAACCTTATCCTCTAAAAATAAAACTTAAACTGAGTGCATTTATATGTTTGCCAAAACACCTGTCAAAGTTTACTTTTACAAAAGGAAATGTTGAAGCATCATGTGCTTAAGGAGAACAAGCTGTCGATAAAATTGGTGAAGGAAGACTGTTCACGGTACATTTATTTATTTTGAAAACATACTTAACTTGCTAACGGTAAAGAACAAATATAAGAATATAATTACAGCTGAGACTGATGTTATAAGTTGACAGTCAAATCAGACAAAATAAGAACGTTTTGGTTTCTTAAGATCAACTTCACGCTGTATGCCGCACACAGCAGGGTAGGCAGAGGGAATCTAGTGTTACGACACCACGTTCCCCACTTTCTGCCGAATTCTGGCGGCATTGCGTGTTGAGTGGCAGAACTCAAAGTCTCGCTTTGCCTCGATAGCAGAGGCAAGAAATGGAATTATAAACGATTTGGTTTCTTTATATTCCTATTCGGATTACAAACTTAGCTTTGATCAAATCGTCTGCTTGGACAACGCTTGAAGTTATATAACTACATGTAGTTCGTCCTTTATTGAAATAGTCTGTTTTCCTACTTATTCGGAATATATCATCCAAAGTTACGTAAAATCATTATTGTGCCTTTTTCCTTAGCCTATTCTGTCCCATTGTTAGAACGGCCTCTTTCCATTTTTCTCTCTGTCTCTTCCATTTCTCTCCATCAAGCTCGTCATAGTCTAGCTCGTTTTGCCTTCTCCGTGTAAGTGCCTATAGACCAATAGCTCATCCATGCATTTTCTATTGTGTTTCGACATCTTAATATTATTATAAAATCTATCTTAATGCGATAGCGCGAAAACAATTTATTTTAACATAACTTTAAGCGGATAGGCACGGTTCATATGCTGAATATTATTTTTTTGGTAGCTTCACTACGAAAAAAAAAATAGATACTAAGATATTGCATCTGCCGCCCCTATCCACTCGCGATGATTTGACACATCAAACAATTTGACTATCACAAAGCTATTAGAGTGCTCTAAGTAAAATATTTTGTAATAAACACTATTATATTGTTATTTACTTTATGCGGGCGGAACTGCGTTAGACCTCCGTTAGATAATGCGGGTTCGAATTCGATGATGTAAAAAGTAGAGTGAAAGGAGAGGAATGAAATGAAAATAAAAATAGAATAAGAGACTTGAGAGAAAATAAAAAAGTAAAAATATATAAGTATAAATATATTATAGCCATGTATTATGTAAAGTATATACATATATATGATTGTTATGAATGAATGATTGTTACAAATATATATTTGTACTTTCGATTTATGTAGCCTAGGTTCTGTCCTGAGTTAATAGTATTTTTTTTGTATTCGACCTTCACATTCTATCCCGCTAAGAGCAGGGTAGGCAGAGAGAACCTAGTATTAAGACTCTTCGTTCCCCACTTTTTTATAATAATTTTAGCATAGAGCAAAAAAAGCATTCTAATAACTAAAACTGCCAAACAGGAGACAAAAATTGTAAAAATTATAATAAATATTTCGCTTTTACTGTTTAATTGTACATAATTAAAAAAAAATACGTTTAAAAGTATAATTGTTACGAATATTAAATAAGTGTTTTCATCAAGGGTTTTTTAGTACGTAGTATTTATCAGCTTCACGCTGTATCCCGCACAGGACCGGCAGAGGGAACTTCTATATCCTCGAGTGGGGATTGAACCAACAACCAGTCGCGTTTACAGTCACACATGTGTGCCCCTGCGCCACGACTAGCCTCGTAGTATTTTGTAAATGGATACAGTAGTGTACCAACAAAACCGATCTTTCTTCGTTACTTCACGTCTTGCGGTTCATTATTAATGATTTTCAAAGGGCAGAAAGCTACATTAAGAAGAGTTTGCAATTTTCAATTTATTTTTATCAGGTTTTTATACTTTTAAAAATCAGCTTCACGCTTTATCCCGCACCCAGCAGGGTAGGCAGAGGGAACCTCGTGATAATACACTGCGTTCCCCACTTTCTGCCTAATTCTGGAGGCATTGCGTGTTGAATGGAGTTTTTTTAAGACTTTTTAATATAAATAGCATTTTTCTTTATTGGATATTCATAAAATTTCTAAACAGTATAACTGTAAACAAAGAAAAATGAGTTTCACACATCGTCAACACGAAATGTCTCGAAAATAAGGTGGATAGGGAGAACCGAGTGTCTTAACACTAGGTCCTGCTGCCCTGTTAGAAAAAAATAATAATAGTAAATTTCAAGTATTAGAAACCAATATTTCTTTTTCATTAATTTCCACTCAACCACCTTCTATAACAATGCAAATGCATACACAATAGCAAAATTTCTCCCTCAAAACATAAGTAATATTTATTGCATGTGCCAAAATCACGTTAGTTTCGATAAAATCTGAATATTTTTGTTAGTTGCATTCTGTGATTCGTATCTGCTACTATCGACACACGAACTGCGCACGCATTCAATTATAATATGCATTTGATCTATACTTGTGATAAGTGTGATTTTTGCGAATTTTATTTCACTATGGTGACTGGCTACAAACAAAAATTATGAATTTTCATTAACATATATCAAAATATATGTAAATACGATATTAAGCACGCGATATCTTGAAATTGGGCGGAAAGTGGAGTAACTTGATGTAACGTTTGATTGTTTGTGGAACGGTCGTGGGTTCGATCCCAAATGGGTGGGTAACCGGAATCATCGCGAATATTTAGTAGATATTATACATTTTTTAAAACTCGACGTTTCGAACACTTTGCAGTAGTCCGTGACGGATAGATTTTTTTTTTCATCCTGATGTCAGAGGGAGCCTAGTCTCTACACCTTAAGCTTTTTCCATTCTCATTAACACACATTCCGCTCCCCATCTTCTTGTTCCCCATCTCCAAGTTTCTTTGCGTGTTGAGTATTGAAACTCAACACCATGCTTTGCTTCGACACCAGAACGACGAAAAGAAAATATTAAATATATAATTTCTTCGAGTGGAATCGTATCCACTATGTTACGTTTACACTCACTTGTGCCTCTGAGCCATGACTGGCCAAAAAATGTACCTTCCCTATTAAAATATAATTGAAAACAATACCATCTGCCGTAAACAATTTGTACAGCAATTAGAAATACATGCGCTTGCGTTTAAAAGTGCATTAGACGCGTGGGCCGTGGGGCATCGTCATTAAAATGTCGCGCGTGCTCTACTGTCGCATCTGTGGAAGGGTAGGGTTAACTAATTGTGCTTATTATTAATAAGCTGAAGTCATCTATATCTATATTTATTGGGTTCCGTATTTCAAAAGGTATAGACGGAACTTTTATAGGAACGCTTCGTTGTCCGTCTAAAGTTTAGCTTAAGCTTTTGAGGTACGAACCCTAAAATATTGCAAATGAAATTAAAACCGACATATTCAACCCTCGAGTGACCAAAAAACTCATTATTATTACAGTAATAGGCTATTTGTACTGAATACTCAAATTCAACATAACTAACGCTGACAATTTAAGCCAAAGCAAACAATTAAATTCTATTCTATTCTATTTTTACACTAGTGATTGTCTTTTAAACCAGTTTAGTTCGAGTGGACTCGCATTTCTTTTGACCCACTAGTTTGTACAATTGAATGTGAGTTAAACGATGCGTTTTGCCTCGAGCGAAAAAAGTTTTTCTATTGTTATTATTAGAATGCTCATTTCTAAAAGTAAAATAATCTGTAATTTTCATTCGTAGTACCACCATTGGATAGTGACACTACATATATGTATATATGGCTGTGGAAGCGATTTTCGGTTGGAAGAATGATTATTTTTTACATTTTTCTACTCTAATTAGACAAACTGGCGCTAAGTTCCGCCACCAAAGTTTAAAGTGTCTAAATTAACAGTAAGTGAAGACTTGTGTAATATAATTGTAATAATAACTGTTTTTTGCCGTAATGAGTGGCGGAACTCAGTTTCGCGCTTCTTCTACCCCCAAATGTAAATCGAACCCACAAGTATCGTCGCAACGTCTCTAAAAATAGATATAACAATAAAATCAGTTTCACGCTGTATCTCACACACAGCAGGGTAGGCAAAGGGGACCTAGTGTTAAGACACTCCTTTCCCCACTTTCTTGCGAATTCTGGAGACATTGCGTATTGAGGGGCAGAACTACGTCTCGACCCCAGAGCGAATAAATGGAAATATAAACGTAAATAAATATTTCACTTCCTCGAGTGGGAATCGAACCCGTCGCGTTATAATCACACCCTTGTACCGCTGCGCCACGACGGCCTCAAAAATAGATATATTCTATATAAAGTAATAAAACATATATAATGACATATTTAGTGGTAATAAATTGATAAAAACACGCGCATACACTAACATCTGTCGCCCGCATCGCCTCGCGATAGTGTGAACAAACATCCTCCCAAGCACTGTGCTAATGGTACGGACAAATTCAACACGCGGACAATTTATATCAAATAATTTGATGTACATTGAAGAGTTAGCATAATTGTTCTTATTTAAGGGTTCCCAGGTTCCTTCTGACTAACCTGCTATGCACAGGATATGGCTTGAAAGTAATATATTTGAGGCTGTTGTGACACAGCGGCACATGGTCTGACTGTGCATGCGGGGGTTGTTACTTTGATTCTCAATTGGGGAATTAATTAGGTATGGTCCTTCCCTCACTTCGCCTACTATGTGCGGGATAGATTTAAGAACAAAAAATAATTATTTTGTCTGTAATTGTCTATGTATATAAAATAAAATAAATAAGAATTTTAGATCCTTTCAATGAATCAAATCAGTCTATTCGGGTCCACTGCTGGACATAGGCCTCCCTCAGGGTGCGCTAGAGCTCCCGATCCTCTGTCTTCCGCATCCAGTCTAAGCCAGCAACCTTCTTCAGGTCGTCCGCCCATCCTCTACTATCTAATAATAGAATCCACAAAAAAAAAAAGAAAATTATCTTTTTGTTTTTTTATATATTTATACATCTCTAGTATCACATCCAATGGTAATGCCTTTTGCTGCTATGAAATTTTACTAAATAATTCCGATACAATTGAAGAAAATATTTATTATTTTCTTATTATATCTATTTATTTCGACGTAAGAATAACATCTATTAATAATTTCTATTTATTAAACTAAAAAAGCAATGTATACTAAACAAAACAAACTTAGAGGTAGCATCGAGGCCTGCGCGTGCGCATCACGTTATAACGTCATTACCTACGAGTACATTGTCATTGTCGCGACTCTACAATTGATTAGGGTGTACTATTCATTATATCTCTATACAATCCCCAAAATAGATGATATTTTATTAAAAATAATTTGGAAATAATTGTAAATTGTATGGTTAAGTCCATTATTTTGTGATATAGAAATTAGACTTAAGTTGGTCATATTAAACATTAATAATATAGTGTGTGTTGTTGTTGTTTGTTGTTTTATTAGCATATTAGGTAGAGGCCGTCGTGACGCAGCGGCACTGGCGGTTCTGGGTTCGATCGCCACTCGAGGAAGTGAAATATGTATTTACGTTTATATTTCCATTTCTTCGCTCTGGTGTCTAGTGCAAAGCGCGGCGTTGAGTTCTGCCACTCAACACGCAATGCCTACAGAATTCAGAAATTGAGGAACGGAGTGTTTTAACACTAGGTTCCCTCTGCCTACCCTGCTGTGAGCGGGATACAGCGTGAAGCTGATTTGATTTATATTACTTCTATCTGTTATGAGGTTTATACCAAAAATACTCGTTGCTAGTAATTTTGGTAGTAAAAATATTAAATTGACTCAAGAGTGACCAATATAGCAAAGTTGAGAAAGGCGCTGTATCCTACACATATATATGAGAGTAAAGAAGATACCGAGGAACCTAGTGTTAAGACACTATTCCCATTCAAACTTTTTCTGATCCCCACTTTCCGCCGAATTCTTAAAACATTGCATGTTGAGTAGCGGAACTCAACGTCGCGCTTCGCCTCTATGCCAGAACGAGCAAATGAAAATATTAAATATTTTATTTACTCGAGTGGTAGTCGAACCCACAACCCGTCACGTTTACTAAATAAGCAACTATATTTAACCAAAAAAAAATTAATATCAATTTCAACTTCACGGAAGACAAAAATTATTTAATAAGCGTCTTAAGTAAAATACCAGAGGGTAGGAACAGCTCGTGGGAATTATCGTTTAGCTGAAGTGTCACGAATGTAGGCGTAACCCAATTGTCGAACCTAGGAGATCCTCAATTATATAGGGCTGGCCTATTATCAAAATATTTATAATAGAAGCTTCAATAGTGATTAGAATGTAAATATTATTTGAACCAGATACTCGAAATAATATGGTATCTTATATTATGGGTCAGTAATAAATTATCCTATAACTGATTTCCTTGGCTTGACACTTATAAGCATGGAAGGCAGAGGGAATCTATTGTCAAGACACTTCGTTCCCAAATTTTTAAGATATTGTGTGTTCAGCGAAACTCAACGCCACGCTTTGTCTTCGTGTCTTGTCACCAGGATAAGGATATTATAGTTCTTTCCCTATAGTGGAAAATTTAGAGAAATCTGCTCTGCTCCTCTATTCTTCGCAATGAACCTGGCAAATACTCTACTCCGCCTAGTTTCGTTGTTGTCTGTACGTTGACTATCAGTTGTGATATTTAAATATCAAAATAATATATGTCATATAAAATTGTGTTAACAATATGACAAAGAAAAAATTTCATCGTCCACACGAGCAATCCTTCAGAAAACGGAATATCTTCACCACGAAAATCCACAAGTATACATAATTCATACACTTCGTTTGCATTTAAGGGTTGCTTATCTTAATATTATCTTTTAAAACTCTTTCAGAAACTTTAAATAAAGATATTTTGTCTTTTGTTCAAATGATTTTAGATTATTGGTCTTCACTTAGCTCACCAACCCTTAATCGCTTGGTTACTTCTAAAAAAATAAAACTATTGGGCTTGTTTGTTCCTTCTTAATATTATCTATATTACAGTCGATTTCTTGTTGTTTTATTTTCGTCTATTTTTATTTAGGATTTTATAAGGATTATAAGACGGTGAAATTCGCAATCCTTTTGTTTTGTCGAGGGAGATAATATTGTGAGGATTCGAACCCAAACTCAGCTTTCTGATTTCGCAGTCATATCACTGTCATTCTCCTCGTGTCCTAAGACTAGAATAAATATATATCAATGTGTGTAAAAATTACCTAAAACAATTGAATTTTATCTTTCTATATAATCCTAGGCTGTTATTGAGAATGAAAAGGGATGTGCAAATACTTTAGGAACACCTATTCAACGGTACCCCACTTGACATAGTTCGTCGATTTTTGTTTAGATAATTACAAGGTTAAGACGAAGACGAAAGACGAAAAGACTTTGATGATTCTCACATCAATCGATGTTAAAATCATCAAAGTCAGTCAAGCGTTTGATCTCTACAACGCCCCATATTAAGAAATATATAAACATGATATGTACATAATATGCACACATATACTAACGTTAAAGCCAATCGTGACTTAGGAGTACAAGGGTGTGACTTTTAACGCGTCAGGTTGTGGGTTCGATTACCCCTCGAGATTCTTCACTCTGGGGTTGAGGCAAAGCGTCCCTTAACACGCAACGCCTTCACAATTTGGTGGAAAGTAAAGGTCTTAATGAGGCCGGAAAGGGTTCCCCAGTTTACTCTGCTTAACCTGCTATGTGCGGGATATAACGTGAAGCTGAAAAAAAAAATTTTCATACACACAGTATATATGTACATATAAGCTTACTACCCTCTAGCATAGCGCAGTCGAATATAAATTAAATTCTTGAAAGGAGTTTTAGTTAAAAGAGATTTTTTAAGACACGATAAAACTTTTTGATATAATAAAATATAAAATTTTGGCAACCCTAAATTGCTCAACGGTCCGTGACCTAGTCGTAGAAAGACTCAATAATATCCATAATAGATGTATGTATGTAACGTGTAATTTACTCTTAAACGGTTTTACTATCTAAACTACTTTTAGTTCAGGTGTTTTTCCTTTAAGGTTATAAGTATATTAAGGGTTAACGTTCTTATTTAGTTAAAAACACTACCTTTATATGAGACCAGTCATGGCGCAAGGGCACAAGCGTCTGACTGTGAACGTGACAGGTCTTGAGTTCGATTCCCACCCGAGAAAATGTTTTAAATATTGGATAATGTTGATTAAATATTTAATATTTTCACTTACTCTGGTGTCGATGCGAAACGCGGTATTGAGTTCCGGCACTCAACATAGAATACATTCAAAATTCAGCGGAAAATGGAAAACGGAGTGTCTTAACACTAGGTTCCCTCAGCCTACCCTCCTGTGTTCGAGATATAACAAGCACAATGTAACAAAATGAAACGAACACATACATATTTAAATTTCCTTATTTATAGAGCATTACCTTCCCAATAATAACATTTGAAATGATAATAAAATCTATAAAAACGATTAAAAATTACATAAATATGAGTTAACAGCGTCTCGTAAATTTCAGGGTATTAGATTACAATAGTTGGATGCGTCGCGATAACAGATGTAACCCTTTCAAAGCTTGGACCGTCCACTTTTATCCCAGTGGTATATTTTCGGTCACGTGCCCTATTGTTAACAATTTAAATTATTTATTATTACAACAATGGCGAATTGTTCAATAATGTATGACCATTTTTGCATTAAGCATGAGCTAATTATTTCGTTAGTGTAATTATATGCGCGTGCGCATGGTTTTCATTTTTTTTATAGTAATTATGCTTGATGTGCGTAGTTAAAATTGAGAGGGTGTAGGTCGATGCTCTATTTTTAATTATGGGTTTTTTGGATTGGGAATATACCTCAAAATCTTAAATTTCAGCGACTCGCAGCAATAAATAAAAGTTCAAAAATGTTTACAACATAAACCTACTATAATTATAAATGTTAAAGTTACTTAGGATAAATATATATATATATATATATATATATATATATATATTACGCATAAATTACTGAACAGATTAAGATAAAACTTTGCAGTAATGTAGCTATCAGAGTAATGCAGTTTAAGTTAAGATTTTGTTTAATTGAATCACCAGTACATTATTAATATAAAAAAATATATATTAGTAAAATTATTGTTACTTATCTTTGATAATAAATTTATCTTTAAATTTAAAGAAATGTTAAGCTCCCTTAATTGCAGCTTTAGCTACAACATTTGTTTTTTGCAATATTCAAACTACTCTTTGAAAGCTAGTTCTATCAAATAATCTAATACTGATAATTAATAATATTTACTATACTATTATAAAATAGATCATATCATCTTCCTCTGTAAGTTAACCGTAAAATATCGAAAACGCCGTTAATAGAAATAAATGATCCGGTTAATGAAATTCTATATGTAAACCACAAAACAATACCGTGCGTTACGCACTCACACAAATCGACGTGAACGATCATTTTGTATTCAAATGAAGTATATCTTAAGTGGGATCGAAATACCGCGCGCAGTGTACGGTTAAGTATACATGTGGAGAAAAGTGAAATAATATAACAGTTCTGCTAATTTCAATATAATATTTATGTTCCTTTTCTTAAAAAAGTGCTTGGTAGCTTTCTTTATACAGCAGCATTTTAACGATATTGTTTAAAAGTAGGCAGTAAATATAAAATAAAATGGCTTAAAGCTGATTTCTTTCTGTTTACGACCAAATGTATGTACCATTTACCGTAACAACCGAATAAAAACAATAAAATAACAATAGTAATAGCCTTAAAAGCTTAAGTTACGATTATAAAACTTAAGCGTCAAAGTAAAAAATGATCTGTTTGTTTGTTTGTAATTCTACTTTCTTCTTAAATATTATTGGTACATCTCTTACGTTCACAAAGGTACCACAAACAGCATATGCCAGTATAACACTAATTTGAATACGGCAAGGGTTGGCATGTGACGTACGGGCAGCCGGTAACGTGGAACTTGGATATACGAGTATATATTGTTTTTGGTAACGATGATACTTGAATTAGAACCTCGGTGGTGACAGGATATAGTTAGTGATACATCACTCTGTTCTCCGTTCATTTGTAAATTTTCCGTCCATTTTGGAGCTTTACACGTTGAATGGTTGGCCTATCTCTTATTTTTATTTAAGTAAATAAATCAGCTTTACACACAGCAAGGTAGGTGGTGGGAACCTAGTGTTAAGACACTCCGTTCCCCTCTTTCTGCCGAGTTCTGAAGGAATTGCGAGTTGAGTAGTAAATCTCAACTCCGCGCTTTGCCTCGACACCAGAGCGACGAAACTGGAAATATAATATATTACTGTCACACCCTTATGCCGCTGCGCCATGACGGCCTCTAAATTAATTTAAATAGACTCCTTAAATAAAAATATTTGCAATTTTTATACTACCCTGTATTGGTTTTACTACCTATAACCGTCACATATATGTACATTCGGATGTTTCATATGGATTACTGTTAACTGTTATTATCATTTCATGTACTAGAAAACTTTAATGAACAGAGGTTAACATATTCATATTCTGACAATGGTCACTGGTGAACAAGGGACATATATACTAGCTGGTGAATATGATGATGACCGTTTAGGTTCAACTCCTATATTGGAGATAGGATCTTCATATAAGGTAAGTAGGTGACGAAATCGATCATGGTCTATATGTTCAAATTAGAAATACAAATAAAATGTTTCACAGATCATTAGACGCATCTGGTGTGTCATAGCTACCCAACTTTTATTATAAATATATATAATATCTAGAAATAACAATATGCTTAAATAGCGTATTATAAGTAAACAATAGCAAAAGTTATACTTCTGCAAAATTACCTAATTAATGTTCCAACAAAACTAGTCAATTTTTCTTGTAGGTTTCGTATTCGATCCCGATCGGGGAAACATTATTTTCATATCACCACTCTGGTCTACCCGCAAAAAGTGAAAGCGCGGCGTTGAGACTATGAGAACCCCTATTCAATACGCAATGTCAAAAAATGGAAAATAGTAAAAAGAGAGTCTTAACACTAGGTTCTCTGCATACGCACTAAATACGCAACACAGCGTGACGCTAAAAAACAAGTATTTATTGTATAGCTAACTAAACTGCTATATAATAAACTAGTTAACCACATAACATATTTGACAATTATGACAATGTGGGCGGACGCCATTAAGCTTTTATTGCGAACGGACATCAAAAACAGCAATCAACCGCAGAACCCATTACGAAATTTGCAGTGTTATTGGGAGATGTATAGCTTATCTGTGGATGTGGTGACGCGATACAAATATTTGAGCTTTCAGTTCGATGTTGATGCATTTAGCCGCGGTACCGCAGTCAAGATTGACCATTTTGGGAATTATTTCTGTTACGTTTGTAGTTAGAGGCCGTCATGGGGCAGCGGCATAAGGGTGTGACTTCATGCGCTGCAAAATCGATGGTTGTGGGTTCGATCCCCACTCGAAGAAGTGAAATATTTATTTACGTTTATATTTCCATTTGCTTCGCTCTGGTGCCGAGGCAAAGCGGGGCGTTGAGTTCTGCCAATCAACACGCAATGCCTCTAGGTTTCGGCAGAAAGTGGGGAACGGAGTGTCTTAAGACTAGGTTCCCTCTGTCTACCCTGCTATGTGCGAGATACAGCGTGAAGCTAATAAAAATAGTTGTAGCTCCGTCCTTCACACAGTAACATAGTATCAAAGATACTGGAGGAAGGTCACGTGAAGAGCATGAGGATACCCCGGAGGACATGTATGAAGAGGTTGATGACCGTGGACGAGGCGAAAGATGAAGTATGTAGAGACCCTAGCGTTTGGCGCTCCGTTCTCTCTACTACCCCGCAACGGATAAAGCTTAAAGTTATGTATGTATGTATTTTTATTATAATTGTTAAAATAAATGTATTAGAACGCTGACGTCGTGGCGCAAACATGTGAATGTAAACCCTACGATTGTGGGTTCCATTCCGACTAGGAGGATATAATTATCATTGATTAATATTTTCATTTCTTCGATCTGGTAACAAGAGGAAAACGCCGCGGAATGAACTCCGCTACACAACACGTGATACCTCGAAACTTCGACAGAAGAGTGGGGAACGGAGTGTCTAAATACAAGTTTCCCTCTGCCTACCCTGCTATGTGTAGGATGCCGCGTGAAGTTAAAAAAAATGTTTTACAGATGAAGTAGGTACATCAAAAAGTAACTGAAAATAACATAAAATATCTTTA